>JANHFL010003106.1:66511-120628 GCA_032468155.1 Oxyrhabdium leporinum
TCTATCTATCTATCTATCTATCTATCTATCTATCTATCTATCTATCTATCTATCTATCTATCTATCTATCTATCCGAGAAAAGCACCACTTCTTTGGGTCAGTCATGCCTGACAGAGGGAGCTGTTAAACGTATTTCAAATTTATGTATTTATAACTTTCTAAAATCAAAATTTTAATCACCTTATTTATTACAGAATTTTTTAAATAATTAAACTCCCACCTCGGGGGGGGGGAATATTCCAAAGGGTAGGGCAACAGCGGGAGCAACTGCAAAGAAGGGTCTCTTCCTAGACCCGCCCTTTGTAATTCTTTAACTGTTGGGATCTTCAACATACCTTCCCTTTAGGCACCCTCAGAATTTTGAGTGTGCGTTATGACAGGCTCACTAAATGACTGCAATGATAGGCCTAGACCAGGGGTGTCAAACTTGCAGCCTGCGGGCCAGATGCGTCACACACTGGCCACGCCCACCCCCATTTTAGTGAAGGGGAAAAAAAGTCACGATATGTCACATGACGACAATGAGATGACATGAGTTTGACACCTCTGGCCTAAACCTAGACAAAACAACAAAAAGCAAATTGGCGAGATTGCTCTCAACCACCCTTTCCAAATATTCTCTATCATCTTAACAAATAGCTTTATTTTTGGATACAAAGTACACTTTCAACACTGCTGAAATCTGCTTAATAATTTTTCAAAAGTTTTCTTGGCCAATAAAAAAACCCTGATTTTTTAAAAAAATATTTTGCCTGATTCTCAAGGTGCTTGCTTTCAGAATTGTCTTGGTAATATTTCTGAGCTCAGAGAATTGTTGTGAGAGGCAGCAAATGCTATTGCTGTTGTTGTCCGTTATTAATCTTTCCACTACACTGATGCCCCCCACCCCTTCCTACCTGCATTTCATCATCTGAAAAGCCCTTAAGATTTACAAGAAGCCAGAAATCCAGGAAGATGTAGGGAGAACATTCTATCACACAAACACACTGTTGACAACCTTTCACTAAATCAATGTCCAAATACCACCTTCCACCTACAACATTTCATCAAAATTATCTTCTCCTCTGAAAGAACATTGAAACCAAATTCCTTTTCATCGAATGAAATGAAAATTGATAGGAAAAAAAGGAAAGCAAATTCTTCTACAGGGAACCATTCCAAATAAAGCACAGAACACAGTATATACTTAACTACAAATAATGAGTTTATGTGGAGCCCAGAGACATCCTTGTAAATAAAGATTACATTTCAAGCTGGTGCTTTGCTTTGCACATACTGGCTTCCTTTTTAATAATTAAAAGAATCTAATAAATAAATAAGGTTGGACAAGATGATGCTAAGCACATGTTGTCCATGAGTATTGCACTGGGACTCAAAATCTGGAGACACAGCACTGAGTCTAACTGTAAAAAATGGGGTGAATGAAATGTTAAATATGATAGAATACTATAGGACTGTTTTAATTTACAGTGATTTCTTTTCCCAAATACAGGGATATCAAAAATGGTGTTAAGGCTTAAAGATGGCAAATAGAGCCAGCATTGATATAGTTGTTTTATAAACTCTGAGACGTTTCAATTTCAAGGCTAGGAAAAGTCTTAGAAGGACAAGAGAGAAAGACCTAAGATTTAAGTCTTAAGAGTACAATTGGCAGTTTCTAAATTTGATTATTTCATTTATTTGTAAGCACAGGGCAATCTTACCACTGGGCAGGCTGGCTGGACACACACAGAGAGCTTGATTTCTATATTCTGCAGGCAGATTAAATGTATATTTTTTCTATTTATTAAACATATTCCATGCTGCCATAATTTTGGCAGTTGACACAGAAAAAGAACGAAATAAAGCATACCCCCCCATTTAAAAAAAGCACAACATTACAAGAGAATACAAAGATGGCAACGTCAATTCAAATCAGAGGAAGACTGATTCGATTTCTAAATAAATCTTATTTAGAAGATTTATATGTCTTCTTTCTCGTTTTCAAAAAAAGCATCTCATTTATCAGTTATCAGGTTATTGAAGCTTCAGCGGTTAGTTTTAGTTCCTGAATGTTAGGTCTCAGGTTCTGAAACCAGAGATTATACTTGCCTGATGCAAAGTTTCACAGTTCAGACCTGGGAACTATGCAATTAATAGCATTAACTGCTAAAATGTTCTAACCTTAGTTACAGGTTTTTTTACAACATGACCAAATAGGATTTCATCATTTCTGCAGTATGGGCTGCTTAACAAAAGTTCAGCAATTCTCTGCTGAATGAAGTTTCTTATGAAGCATCACACAGCTGGGAAAGACCAAAGAAACAAGAACTACAGTAATTTCAATAAGTTATCTTCAATGCTTGTTTGAGATAAATAAAGAAATCTTGGAAATTCTAATAGGAATTTTTCATTTGCAATGAGTTAATTAAAGCAGATTCTCTGAATTTGTTGAAATGTTTCATTCATCCCATATTTCTTCCACTTGAGCCGAATTGTCTTTTCTCTCCATTCCTTTTCTAGCTTTTGCCCAGTCCCTGACACTCCTTCTTTTTAAACCCATACAGCAGGGGTTCTTAACCTGGTAGATTAATATCAATAGATTATAAGGGATTAACAAACTTTTAGTGAGAAAAAAAATATACAACCTTATATTCATTACCTGCTGACATTTAATTTTAGGGTATTCTGTTGTACTTTGATAAAAGCTTATCTTTGCATTGTAAAGCATACTATGGAAGCTTTAATACTATTTGCAACAACATATATATGAGCATAATTGGTGTCTATGTATTTTATTTTATGTATTTGAATACGTTTTTCTGAGAAAACATCTATATGCTTTACCAGACTTTCAAAGGGTCCATGGCATGAAAAGGTTAAGAAGATCAGACTATCAACAGGACCTTTCTCTCATTGTTTCTACTCAGCCTACCAGATCTAGTACAGAAGGCAAAGCTCTAGGTTCCTTTGATTAAACAATGTCATCTTGTGGGACCCCGGAATGGAGTTTTCTACGTGGAAGACACTGCCATGTGGAACAGCATCTCCTAGAGATCCAATGGTCTTGACTCTGTTAGCCTTTTGTAAAGCTCTGAAGACTTGGGTGTTTCTCCAAGCATTTGGCCAAGAAGTGCCTATTATTGATATGATTTTAAGACTGGAAGGCATCATTTACCTTGGGCAATCAGAGCTATTGTTTTTAACTACTACGTTTTTAATCTTTGTACATCGCAAGAGTCACTGCTTTGAGAGGCACAATCATACAAATTATTTAATAAATAAATAAATAATAAATAACCCTGCCATACAGTAATTACATTTTTAATGCAGTCATTATACTCTTAATAATGCAGTATAGTCCACAACTGGCAATATAAGCACACCATTTTGTAATTAGTTATGATTAATATTGCTCCTAGAGTCTATATGTATATAGAAGCCAAATACCACTCACTCATCACGAAATCTCCAGAACTGTAAAGTCTACAAACTTGAAATTTGGCACATATGTTACTCTTGGTTTCTAGATGCTCGCTAAGAAAGGATTTTTCGAAACGACCACCAGATCATTAGTATTTCTTATACAGTATAATTAACACACTCTGATGCTAAAGAGTTAAAACATTCTACTCCCTCTCCCCACCTAAAAAGAATTCTGTTCCAACTGCCAGTTGCTTTATATTAATACACTCTGATGATAAGGAGATAGACTTACTACTATCCCTCCCCATCGGAAAAGAACTCTGTTCCAACTGCCAGTTGCCTTATATTAACATGCCCTGATGCTAAGGAGGTAGACATTCTACTCCCCCTCCCCACCTGAAAAGAACTCTGTTGCCTCACATTCCGTTACCTCACTTCAAACTGGCAGATGTCCTATTCCTTCACTCAGGAGTGTTTTGGGGCTCCTTACAGTACTAAACATTGCTACCTCACCAAAATGCCTATGCCTTCCACCTATTGAACTATTTCCGAATTCAAGGCGGCGGGAGAGATATTCTCTTATGAGTTTCAATCACCGACTGCCACTGAACCAACAGATTGTGAACCGAATTTCTCCTGCATAGTGTCCCAGCCCCAAATCTCTTCTTACACTGACCTCATTTCAGATGACTCTGTTCATTCTACTGTAACATCAGTTAAAGGGGAAAGAGGGAAAAATGCAGGAAATATTTACAGATGCAATTAGGAAAACACAAGGGAAGCTGCAAAAAAGTATTGTCAAATTCATCCCGAAGTCAATAGAGAGACTGTAGCGAAGCATGGGCATCCAGCTAGTTCAAAATACAATTTAAACAGTCCCCCATATATGACTTTCATTTTTGGGGAGGGAAAAAAGGCTACAATAAAATTGTGAAAGCACAATTTTATTTTATTTCACATGACATGCGAAATAAAATGTAAATGTCAGAAATGGAACAATGTCCCTTCCTTACATATGAATAGACAATCTTTAGTTTAGTAACAGTTTGATACTAGGGCCAATATTACTTCTATCATGTCAGCATTTAGATATTCAAGTTATATATTAGGTGTTCTAAATGAAAAGAAAGAAATAGAGATGCTGGAACTTTGCCACCAAAATAAAAAAAATATTATTTAAAATTATAATAAGGCTTATTATTCATGTGGTAATTGTTATGAGAAAGTTTGCTTACTATATTTATTTGTAACAGTGATTGGTAGTAATTGAATTGTGGAAGGTTTTGTGTGAATATGAAATGCAGGGTAGTTAATGAATGTAGCAAGCATTATTATCTGATGATTGTAAAGTATGCTAAGAATACATAATATGCTTATGGTCGAATAGGGATTAAGATATGGATATGTGATGTTCATGTGATTTTTAAATGCAGAGGTTCCTAAACTTTTTGCTGTTAACACCTCCCTTTAGTGTAATCTTAATGTACACAACTCCCCTAAAAATCTAAATACCAAAATATACAATAATGAATAATGAAAACAATGCAATCAAACTCTGGGAAAGGCATATTTATTAAATAAGATGTTTTTCATGCCTCCACTTGAGTCTGTCTTCTCCTCTCCAAAGGAGCTAGCTATAGGTAGTCCTCAGCTTATGACTAATCGCTTAGCAACTGTTGAAGTACAGATACACTCACCTAGGTGGTCCTGAAGACCTGGATTCAAAGTTTGAATGACTGCCCCTGCCCTTTATGGTCACATGACCACACTTTGGGCACTTGGCAACTGGACTGCATTTATAGTCATTTGCAGCGCCCCACAGTCACATTTTACAACAGTTTTGCCAAAAACCGGCATTTACTTCCTAGTTTTCAGCAAAACCTCACCCATGCTGAACCAATGGTTCATTTTACAATTAAGGTGTTCACTTAACAACCACAGCAGTTGCTTTATGACTGCAGCATTTGCTTAACAGCCACGACAAAAAAGGTCATAAAATACAACTGTCACAAGTTATGACTGTGATGAACAGCCTCCATAACTAGAGGACTACCTATAAACCTCACAGTTTGTGAAACCTGGTTTAATAGATACATAAGGAGTGTTTATAGTGACATTAAAAGTGGTTGGGTGGACACATAAATGTGTGTGTATTTTTCAAGCGAAGGTTAGACACAGTATTATGCTATGAGGATTCTGGATCTGAAAACAGATGTAACAAACAGCAAGGTAGTTGTGTTTGACAGGGAAAATGAAATTAACAATTGCAAGGTATATATCCATGGTGAAAAAACAATAGAAATAGATGAAGTTTTATTCCTTGGCAGAACACTTTTTAAAGATGGGGAAATGGATGGGGAAATGCTAAGATATGCAAAAGCTGACAGAAAAATAATCATAATGTATGCGAGGAAATTAATGAATTTTGAAAGAAATGAAAATGAATATGTAGACAAGCATGCTTCTGTGCACTTTGTTTTGGAAATGAGAGCCAGGTTTATGAGGAAAAAACCACAGAAGTTGGATGCAATGAGAAACTGATAGTTAAAAAGTATGTTCAGTAAACAAGGAGCAATAGAGTCAAGAGTGAATGGATTTTGAATCAATGTGGCTTAAATGTCAAATTAAATGCTCGGCACAAAATAAATGTTGATTTGTCACACAGAAAGAATAAAATGAGGATTGAACTACAAAACAAATATAGGAAGAATGAATGGGGAAGCCAAACCAGGATGACCGTGGTTAGTTAGAATTGACAAGATGCTCAAAAAGAATAGGGAAGTTTAAAGAACAAGAGGTAATATATTACGTGGTGTATGATCATGATGCAAGCAAGGAGGATTTGCAAAGATAGAAAGGAATGAAGCAATATAGTGAATAGTGGCATAAACCAGATTTAACTATATTTCCTTTCCTTAACTAATGCCTACATTCCTACGGCTTACTATTTAATATTCCTTTTTTGTAATTTGCATAATGTTCCTTATTCCAAAAGGAAACAGCATGCTGGCTATGTACATATGCATGTAAAAAGGGAGTTTCTCCAAATATGAAACTCAAATAGAATAGGCACAGTACAGCTAATAGAAAAGTATTTCAAATCCCATTACTTTCACCAAGACCTACAGAACAGTGGAATGTTTAACGTTGCCCAACTTGATCGCAGCACTGTATATTCAATCTGTCGAAGAGACAAAAGACTCCTCTGAAGCCTGGTACATATATATTGTAAATACAATGTGCCCCCTGGTGGATAACATAAGCTTTACAAAAAAAGTAGAATTCTATATTAAGTAGTATCTTTATTGCGTCAATGAAGGTTTATAAGCAGCATTCAAAAATCCAGTACCAAACAAAACGTTAAATACACAGGAACAAAATCATGATGGGGAAATACTGCATCTGTTCAAATCATGTTTGCCTGTGTTTTACAGTCTTAGATAAAGAGTGGGAAAAGACTGGAAAAAATGCCAGATGACAAGCCTTTTAGATGCCAGAAAGAGTATTCAATGCAACTTAACTGCTTCTATAACAAAATGACTATATTCAACACATAAACAGAACACTGCTTACTACTTTAGCCTTGCAGTTCTTGTCACTTATACTTGAAGCAAAGTCTTGTTCGGCATATTGAGGCATGTATCTGCTAAGCGAGGATCCAAATAGTTTACCCCAGCACAAATATCACACAAGAGAAAGTGGACTTAGAAATCCTATTTATTATATGGTCTCAGAAATGGAGTGCAGAATGAATAATCATTAATAAAAAAAATACTGGCTAAGGAGACAAATAAGGTATTCAGGAAAGGTCAATTGAAGTTTGCTACCTCGTACTTAAGGTGAAAAATAAGGAAATAATGTATTTTTTCCCTAATGACTCAATGAAAAATACAGAGCCTCTGTACTGTGTACGGAATGCCAGCCTGCAGACTTACTCTAGCTAACAGTGGTATTCAATCAAGACTGCCCTGTTTGCATATACCTTGTCCCTTCTAACAAAACTCTACACCTTATTTCAAAACCCTCTTCCTGTATAATTTAAAGAATATTGCTGAAGAGAATCTTTTAACAGATATGTCAGGTGGCAGAGTGCCTAAAAAGAGGCCAGCACCTGTGCTGCCATTGTCCTGTCCCTTTAAGTCCTCACCCTAGCCAGTACAGCAATTGTTGGCTATAAAAGCTAAGCAAAGAGGCAGCTGGGAGTGGTGGTGTTTGGAAGAAATGGAAGGAGGTATGTGTGTCCCTAAAGCAGATATAAAGAGATACTGTTCTCTAGCAGTAGAACTCACTAGATGTAGTAGCTGGAGAAACGGCAGAAGATGCAATAGAAGAGGGAAAGAATGAAGTAGTGAGCAGTATTAGATTGAATGCATGTGTGTTTCCTAAGGACCTGTGTGATTGTTTTGGTTCTCTTCGGTTTTGAAGCCCACTTACTCGGGTGTAAATAAAAAATACCAGTGTCAGATACATGGGGATTACCTACAGTTTAACATTGAAATCTAATTGTCAGTTATTAATCAGTCTAAAAACATTGGATTAATAGGGTATGGACGTAAGCTGAAATGAGTAGTATCAGCAAGGAGTGGGCTAAACACTTCTATCTAAGGAAATTCTTACACATTTACCTCTAATTTACACAGCAAATTCAGAGTGAAATAAAATGATCTGTGTATTTATGTACAAAGAAAACACAACCCTATGTTTGGTGGTATTAGTATTATCTTACTCATTCTCCTTGAAATCCAGATCCCATACACAGGATTTATGAGATCTAGCCTTACAGAAAGCAATAAATTATGGTAGTATTTATATCATACACACAATTTCTCCAGCAATTTTTGATAAGGATGTTTTGAAGATGATGCTATTGAAATAATGTCCATAAAAACAATGCAATACTTTGTTTATATGCCAGTCTTTCTCTATTAAGTTGTTTTACTATTAGCAACATGTTGTAAAAGATTAGAGTTTCCTCTGCTACAAATTTAATTCCTGACGAATATTTTATACATTTCCCGCAATCTTTCTTAATTATAGCAACATTTATAATGCAACAAAGCATGCTTCAAGGGATTGCAATATGACTGCTTGATAATTAGTCTCTATAAAATAAAACATATGGGGCATGAAATAACTTTCCCGTTAAATCTAGTTCACAACAAGAATGGTCTTGAATTGCCCTTGATAATAGCACAGAGTGGTGCCATCATCCAACCTGAACAGGCAAATCAAATTCTCCACATCTATTATATCTATCAGTTCTTTTCCATTGACTTGAATCTTACTTCTAGATTCCTACTCTGTTCACTTTTAGAAGAAAACAAGCTGAAAGGATGTCCTTAGAAATAAAAGTTTACTTAAGAATCAACAGTCTAAGATACAGAAAAAAATATACTCAAAAAGATGCTGCTTTCTTAGAGTAAACAGCAATCATGACCTTTGGCAATCTGCTTCCTTATTTATCTTATTTATCATCCAAGAATTTTCATTACCATTAAAGAACTGTATGTTGGTTCAAGTATGCTTAACCCAATGGTGCCTTAAATGAATTCATTTTTGTTTAAATAAAGAATATTGACTTTTGCAGATAAAATATCTGTGGGAATACTCAAAATAGTTTTTATGAGAGCAAGCTGTCATACTGTGAAAGCAAACTACTTGATACTTAATCTGGCCGTTTCCAAAATAACAAACAGATAGAAACTCTCTCTCTCCCATAAAAGAGTCACTTGTAGTTTTTTTTTACAAAGAAGGGCAGGAAAAAGAACTTAAGAATTTCAGTATTGTTTGCAGTATAAATAGTACTCATATTTGAGTTACAACAATTGCTGAAATTTTGCAATGACTTCTCAATTTTTCTACAATAAATGAGAAAATCTTGTGTTCTTGAATGCATCTCCTGGGAAGATATCCAAGATATTTGGACATTATGAGAAAGCCAAAATGTGGGGGAAACCAATTTTTGTAGAAAGTTTATTCTGATGCCATGATTCTACTATAAGTATGAATAATAGTAATTAACAATTAAATAATTTCCTTCGGTTATAAAATTATTCACACAAGCCTAAAGAACTTTCAGAATTCTGAAAGTTTTAAGAGAAAAATGTTTGTTTATTTATTTATTTGTAATGTTTGTATCCAGGTACCCTGAAACAAGACACACACAACTCAGGAATATTTAAAGGAGTTCTGAGGGATTGGAAGTGGTGTTCTCAAATCTTTAAATGCCTGAATCTATCTAGAAAAGATTTTCAGGTTTCCCAATTAAACAATGAGATATGGGAAAGTTTTTGACTATAATTTCTACTTATGTGTAAAACATTCTACACATGAAACAGTATTCAGTGGTGCATGACCAGATTGAAACATACATGTTTGGTTTAGATCTATACCACCCTCAAATACAGATATATTGGACAGAAGTATTCTGAGGTGAGACACAGCATGAAAAGCAGAAGGCCATGGATGATGCTATGTCATTGTGATTAAACAGAGGTAAGCAGAAGACATGCTTTGGAAAGATCAGTGGAGAGATAGCTACAAAGAAGGAAGGGACTTGGAAGATGGGAAAAAGGTAGATGGATCAGTCAAGCAGATCATGCTTAAATTCAGGTGTGGCAGCAAGTAGGTAAGCCACTGGAAGGATTGGTTGGAGGACCGGTGCATAGCCCCTACTCATCCATAAAACATCCCTGAGTTCCTCTCAGACAAAACCCAGAATAAACAAAATATTCCATGTTTCAGTATGACCAGATTTTGCCCCTCCTCAAATAGTTTGACCAGACTTTCAATTTGCTTTCAATTTCATTTTTTTGTGTGTGCATGGAACAAAGCATATTTTCTGGTACATGCATTTCTCTATAACAACCCTAAAAAAACTATTTATCTGCCTTTACTTTTAAAGTACAAACACACAAATTTATATTCTAAGTGTTTCCTCTGTGAGCATTGCTACTGTCTTTTCTATCTATCATTTTGTCTATTGAGCATACCGATCACAGTAATGACTATACCATAAAGAGTAATGAAACATCTTTGAAAACACACAGTAAATATGGGTCCTTTGGGTCCTTGATGGAGGCTTATTGTGGTATCATTATAATTACTTCATTCACTTGGCATCCTTCTGGAATTTTCTAAATCCTTGAAGGCCTATGTGCTCCTCAGGTCTGGAGTTTGGATAAGCCTACCAATACAATTTTTAATATGACTGTTATATGCATTTGGTTAGATTGTCCTTAGACACCATTATCTATTTTGTTTTGGTTTGGTTGCTTTCTTTTGTTGGTTTTTAATGTTATGATGTTCCAGCACAGTCACAGCTGACAAGATATAAAGTAAACAGCGACAAGCTGGGAAAATAAAAAGCAATTGACTGACTGACCAGTACTGCAAACCAAAAATTAAGATGCGCCAGAAAACTCAAATCATGATATGGTCTAAGAAATATTTATGCTTATCTGTATATTTACTTACCATATGCATTTGTTCGAAGGAGCGAACAGAAGCCACTTTGTCTAAAAAGAAAAAAATAAATAAGCCCTTGATAAACAATATGCAAATATTGAAAATCTTTGTCAAAATTATCGTGACAAAATAGTAAAAATGGGACCTATACCTGTTGGACTGCCACCAATATGTTCCATCTTTCCTTGGAGAAATTCAATCTGCCTTTCTAGCTGTTTGTTCAATTCTATTTGGGTTTCATATCTGATTTTCCATTCACTGTCTTAAAACAAAAATAAACTGTTATATTTACTGCTGATTGTTTCAGCAGGTCAAAATACTTCCAATATTATAACTATGAATGTTTGCATCTAAGAGAAGAAAAGATAAGCTTGATAAGAATCTATTTATATGTTAAAAATCTGAACACACTAAAACATCTAAAAATATTTGTTAAAATTCTTGTTTGCAAAATTAATGCTAACTAAATCTGTAACACATCAGGAGAGGATGGAAGACCTGAAGAAGGAACAGACTCCCTCTCTTACTGATAAATGGATAAATTGACTCCCCTGATACTGAGAAGAACTTTCAGACATAGCTATAGCTCACTGATAGAACACATATTTTGCCGAAAATCTCAGTTCTACCTTGGTAATGCAGGAAAGAAACAAACACTGGTTTGTTGCTTTCAAGGTTAATAATTTGGTATATTTATTAACCTATGTTTTACTTCCATATAAGATAGCTTCACAAGTCCCCATTCTTTTCACTTGTATTCTATTTATGGCAGTCGTATTTTTAAAAAAACCAAGAACATCTTTTGCTTTGCTCTTTCCTTGTGCATGATTTAAGAAAGGTGTCAATATATCCACTTATATGCAGCCATGATCAAAGCTAGTCGTTCCCTTAAGAGGAGCTATGCTACCTGCCTCTCTTAGAGGCTCGGAGAACTGTAGAAGGACAAAGAACTATGGAGGGCAAATGCTATGGATTATATCCAAAAGCTGCTTGGGAATAAGATATGCCAGTGGAGGGACACAGAAGATTGATAAACTCAAATTCTGCAAATACTGGAATAGACGTCAGGCTAATTGTCATGTTCACAGAATATATACGGTAGCAGCACAATATCACATTACTCTTCTCCATCTGCCCATTTTATTCCCTTCATGATGAGACAATGTTGGATGAATAGGAATGTCCAATAAGTGGAAGGATATAAATCGGAAGCTGCAATGAGAATCACATGATTAACTGAGTCCCTGTACTGTAGTGGAAAATGTGGCCTAGAAACAGCTGTGCAGTTTCCAGAGCAGATGGTAGCCTCTTACATGGAATAAAATGAGTCATCTTGGTAAACAGATACACTATCACTAGAATGGTTGTAAAACCGTAACATTTCTGGGAGAATAGTAATAAATTCCAGGGAAAATCTGTCCTATGCTGCAGCAGGAAAAGAAAGCACTAGAACGAACAATACATCTTAGCAAGGATAGCCTTGGCCCAACATCTCGCAGACAAAATTCTTTTGGATTAATTTGGAGTTGACTGGCAAGTCCTGTTGAGATGGGAGAAATGAGATCTTGTCTCGTGATCTGGATGAGTTTGAGATTCTGACTCCTAAAAACGGAGAAACGATCCTCAGATTGATGAACCCAAACAATTCTGTATTGGATCTTTGCACTTCTTGGCTGGTGAAATGCCTCCCATCAGGTGACATCCAGTTGCATCCATGTAATACTATCTCCTCCTTGGAGGTGGTGCTTCCTTCCTTGAATGAGGTGGTGGTATGCTCCCACCTCAAGATATTTTCATTGAACCTGACTATACTGGATAATTGTAATTCAGTCTCCACCCTTCACTTTCCAAGAAAAATTGTTGAGAAAACAATCAGGCTGCAGCATCAAAGGATCCTAAAAGATACAGATTATTTAAACCCTTTTCCATCTGGTTTTAGATTGAGGCATAGTACTAAGTTGGCACTGGTCATGTTTGTTAATGACTTCTGAAAATATAGGATGACTATCCTGGTTCTACTTGATCTCTTAGTAGCTTTCAATACTATTTAGCATAGTATTCCTCTGGACTGTGGGATTATGAGTGAGGAGTAAGATGTCCCAGTGTTCTCTTCTTTCTTTATGGTCAGATTCAGCTGATATTGGTGGGACAGGGACAGACTGATCAGAGGCCCTTCTTTTATGAAGCAGCTCAAACTCGATGCTTTCACTTCTTCTGATTAACATCTGCCTGATGCTATTGGGTGAAGTCATCCATTGGTTTACGATCTGGTCTCATCAGTATGCTGATGATACCTAGTTATGTATTCCAATCCCAGGTAATGCTGTCAAGATCTTGTCTTGTGGTTGGAGAAGTCAGAACTTGCTTAGGCCCAATTCTGACAAGACCTAATAGTTGTGCTCTTTGGACCTCCCCTCTCCTCCCACCAATCTGGAGTAGTTCCACCCTATTTTCTGAATGGGACTGTACTGCCTTCTTTCTGTGGTAGTGATGATGATGATGATGATGTCCTTTCAGCCGTGTCTGACTCTTGGCAATTCTATGGGCCTGGTCTCTCCACATTTTCCAATCTTGCACTACTTCTTTGACTTTTTTCTATGCTCTGGCTGGTGTTAGCTTTGATATTGTGCCTTCTTTGGCACTGGTGCTTAATTGAGGGGTTTTCCTGAACTCACAGCTCCTTTTGAAGCAGGTGGCAGGTTCAAGTATAGATAGTAGGAAAATAGCCCAAAGTTTGTCAAAGTTACTGTTTACAATGCTGAGGGAGTGAATATTGTGACTATGTGTTTGCAGCCAATCTTTTTCCAAAGCTGTAGGGACATGTATGAAATACATGCAGTAATTTTTGTGGTGATTTATTGTTAGATTGCAGTGATATACCATCAATTATCTCTACTTGCATAGAAAGACAAACTGCTCTACAACAGCCTTATCAATGAAATTAATACTTGCCCCCCAAGCTGAAATGAATTAAGGGCTGTATTTCTGAGGTGTGGGGATGCAAAGACCATAGCTATAATAAAATGTACTGCTCAGTGTCAGACAGTGGAAGACTCCTTAATTGTTGGGGGATGGGAAGATAGAGTTGTTTGGAGGAATTGTAAAGTTTCCCCAAATCAAGATATTAAAGCAATTTGTAACCTTACTCATAAAATGACCTAACATTCCACAGGTGCAATGACACTTTTCATATTCCTCAGCTATTTGTGCCTCAACTGTCAGATTGACCATTTCTTACCACACGATGTTGAAACCGCTCTTCCAAAGTCTCTGGTATGTTTTATTTCATGAATTCATCTCTTAGATTAACCTTCCTGAAACTGGTTGATTATGGCAAAATTCCAATGGATATTGCTGACATTCGACTGAAAATATGTCATGTACTTCAGCATCCTTCTTGTCATAATTTATGACTTTCCCAATCACAGTTGTTTTCCCATCCAAAGGCAGCTTTCAACTTCTGTTCAAAATTTTGACAGTGGTCTAGCATGATGTCGTTGCTTTCAGTGAGTAGAACTGCCTATGTGTCTGCTGCTCCTTTCAAAAGCCTGAGAAAGAATGCCACCCTTTGTCTTAATCTCTAGGGAATTTGCTGACCTCACCGCCACAAACAATTCACGCTTGTGTGAAAGTTAGGAATTGGACACAACTTCCCCCAAATTCTCCAGCAGGTTTCCAGAATGGAATTTAATTGAAAGTGCAGTAATCCATAAGTCTTCATGGCTAAGGTAAATCTTGGCCCAAATACTGTGCTTAACTGCATCATAGCATTTGTAATATTTAGCTACTATATGTGCTGCAACAACTATTCCACTACTGTACTTGCTCTGCCATCAAGATCAGAAGCAAAGTCCAGAATTCAGGATCACAAGTGAATGGTCAGACAAGGAGACCTGAACTCACTGGAAGACCAATCACTCTGCCCAAACTAACTTATAGGTTATTGTGTGGCTAGAATACCACTTTGAGAACCTGAATGAAAACTGGAGGTAAAGAGCAAACAAACAAACAAACAAATAAACAAACAAACAAATAAATATTGATGTTTTATTATTCACATTGATTAGGAAAGATGAATTCAGTTTTCTGATTTGTTGACTAGATACAGGATATCAAAGTTAGTCTTTTGACCAATAGACAAAATTTCCCCATTTATGCTATCATGGGAAGGAGAAAGAAAAATGGATAAGAAAGAACATTCCTTTCATTAATACACCAACTTTCAGAAGTGTGAGCTAGTAATGCTATTGAAACTATGTGGTTTACTTTCAGAAACCCTGTCAGGTAATATTTCTGTGCTCTAGAGCATGTATGCATGCATTTGTGTTGGAAGCATTGAGGAGCATCCATATTAAAAATTAGCAGGTACCATCACCATTGCCAAGGGGACGCCTGGTTGGGGGCTCCTTTCATGTCCTATTAATGTGCCCAACACAGTGGTCAGGAGCTGGAGAAAATAACAGGAGCTTGCCTCATAACACAGCAGCACTCGGGTCTCGAACGCGGGCTTATTGATTGTCAACCCAGCATCCTAACCATGGCAGCCACCGTGTTCCTTGCTCTAGAGCATGAAGAAATATGTAAGAGTTGACACTGTACATAAACTTATATCAAATCTTTCGTTTTTATTTCACAGAAGGCCTGAAAACTCTTATTTCAGCTGAGGTCAAATATAATCTCTTACCTTCATCATCAGTTCTGTTAAGTCTTTTCTCTAGTTCTGCTACTGTATTGTTCATTTCAAATATGGAGAGTTCCAACATTTCTCTGTATTAAAGAGAAAGCAAGCATGTATGGCAATTACAAATCCCAACAGTATATGAAAATGACAAAAATGTAATATAAATTCTTTACATGATAGTATCTGCAGGATTCTATAATACTTATAAAAGCACCATCAGGTACTCTCTCAAGACTAATTAAAGTCAATAAAATTGTGAGCAGATGTCATGACAAACATATTCGTCCCCCAGCATTTGTTGAATAGAGATTCAGTATTAAGCTAGTTAAACAGATGGATGATCCGAGTTGGTGCTACTATGCAAAATGACATTTAAAACTCTGTGTGACCAAACAAAGGGTTCCAGAACTTTTTTTCCCACAACTGTGTCCTAATATATTACTCATGTTCTATTATGGTCTTTAAAACACATTTAACAATGAAGTGAGAGGTTAACAATATCTCCATGCCTTGCCAGGACCACTAAGAGCATTTTTAAAAGGTCTTTCATTACTTCTCTTTAATGTTCTGAATCTGATGGGTATCCAAAGCAAAAAAGCTGAGAACTTCTCATTTATACATCCTTATTATTCTTGTCTGCTAAGCAGAAGGCTAAAAAAAAAGTGTCACAGCAAATTACCTGTCACAACAGCGATAAAGGGACTTACAGGGATGAATCAGCCTCTCCCTCCTCAAGGCTGCAGTGAAACTTCCAAAATACTAGTATATTCAAACCTGTCCTTGATCTGATCTAATTGTATTCCTTCCCATGGCTTGCAACAGTTGTGAAAACAAATTCCAAATTTCTCCACACGCACTTTCCCTTTGCCAAGGTGTTGCCAGCACAGTATAAGACATCTTAAAGCTTTCTTTGCTCCAGTCTGAATTGTGTGCATCCTATTAGCATCTGACTAGATAGTATGGGAAAGAAAATTGGTCTAGATCAGAGGCCCCCAAACTTTTGGGCACCAGAGATTGGTTCTGTGGAGAGGTTTTTCCATGGATTGGAGGTGGCGTGGTTTCATACGCCACCTGCATCCCACTGATGGGGCTTCACTTGTTTGCGTGGCCCGGTTTCTGGCATGCTGTAGCCCGGTCCACGGACCGGGGGTTGGAGACCCCTGGTCTAGATGAGGCTATATCTAATCAAACATAGATCTCATGATATGGCCCAGGTAGCTAGGACTAGTTACTTAGCAGCTAAGGAGAGGAAGAAATTAATATGTCCATACATCACTTATAGCTAAAATCTGCAGCGAGCCACAGGTGGTGAATAAGTGAAGTACAGCTTTTTATATTTTTAAAAATCCAATAAAACATTAAAACACATTATAGCTGTAATGCTGAGATTTATTGGAAGAGAGCTTCGGCCTTTTTTCTCAGTACAACTTACAGCAGCTGTCCCAGATTCCTGTTTGCCAGTTGTGATTACTAGAAGAAGGAAAAGCAACCTGCTCTCCACTGCTGAATTGTAGGCTGATCAGCTGGGCATGAGAAAAAAGGGCAAAGATGGCATGCCTCCCTCTCCAACCTGAAGGCCCTACATGGGCTCCCACTATTACTTCAGTTTATATAGATCTAGTAGAAAAGATCATAACCAGTCATAGCGACTTAGCCATGGAGTTTCCCCCCCCCTTCCCAAGATCTTACGAAATAGCCTCATAAACAAATTACAGGATAGCTTAAGAGCCACACAGAATCTATCCATCTTCTGTTTTAATATGTTCCATAAATTTAATATAAACGTGTAGTTTAAGTCCAGTCGCTAAGATACACCACACTGTAAATATATTCAGGTAATGCAGGTAAATATATTCAGAAAATTCCAGATTCAAACCTTTTTTGCTATAAATTCAAGAATAGTTCTTAGCCCTACTACAGGGCTCTGGTAACTGAGATAAAACACGAAGCTTTTATAATGTGGCCTAACTTTTAACTTTTACATATTATTGCAACGTATTAAGAATATCGTCGCAACTAAAATAAAAAAAAACTTTATTCTGCATGTATAGCTGCAGCTCTAGGAGAACTCTTCCAATATAGGCAAGTGCATAGGGCGTGTCACTAAAAAAGAATCTTCGTTCGAATAATGCAGTTTTCTCCGGCATCCCTTTGGGTTGGCATCAGCCCCATTCCCCCACCCCCTTTCCGGGTGTTCATGCGTCATCCGCATCAGACATCCGCAGCGCTGCTGACGAGAGGACTCACTTCATTTGCTTCTCTTGAGTCAGCTCCAGCTCTACGCCTTCAAAGTCTAGCTCTTGGCTGGGAGCGCATCCTTCCCCCATGGCTCCCTACACAGAGCTGCCCCCGTGCGTCCTTATTGCCTTGGAGAGCACGCAGGAGAGGCACGGGGAAAGGCGGGGAAGAGCGACAGCTCCGGTCACGTGGCAGGAATTTTCGAACACTCCCATCTCCCGCGACGGCACAATGCTGAGCTCCCGCCCGGAGGGGAAGGGATGATGTGGGGGAGGGTGAATCTCTGGTTTCTTGGAAGGGCAAGCGCGCGCCCGGGTTTTGCTTTTGCGGCCCTGCGGGGCGTGGGCGCTTCTGGAGCGTCCATTGCACAAAGGGGTTGGTAATACCTCGACGACTTGCTTAGAATTCGAGGCTGTTGCTGCGGTTTTAAATGGGGAACGACCAGAGGGAAAGAGCAACTAAGTTGCAAAGCAGTCTAGAAAACGGACTAAAGGAATGTCTGAAGCCGCTACTCACTCCGTTCGGCGTTGTTACTATTAACGGTGCAGGAATGTTTTTCCGGTACCTTTTGCACTTATAGATGCGGGCTCTTCTGGTGATCTCCCATTAAAGTACTCCTTAGGGCCGACCCTGCTTAGCTTTAAAAAAAAAATCAACCTCAAGTATTTCTAGTTTATTAGTTGGCAACATTCAGATGTTGGCTATTGGAAACTAACCGGGATTGCCTTACTTTGTATATGGAGGGTGTCCCACCAGATATTCCACCTCTGTTGGCCCTATAAGGAAATTCATAAAACTATCCCAGAAGGTGACAAAGTTACATGGATGTGGTCACCAAGAATTGAGATCCATTCATATGTATATATGCACATGATGACAGAAATACTTGTTTAGCTCTGATAAGTTCAGGAAAAGAAGGTATGTGCAGATAGTACAGGTCAACAATAGCCAGCCTTCTTTATAAATGTCTATCTAACAAAAAATTAAAAATAAAACCATTAAAAAATTAAAAACAAGGGGAAAAAGGTAGACTCCATGGACCTGTAGATCTTTTTCTGCCATCAGTTTTCTGCTTCTTGAGATGGCCTCCTGAAATAAGATAGTTCAGCTATATTACAACAAAATATTGCCCACCAACCTGGTGTAATGAAAAGCCAGCCTTGATTCCTGCAGCTGCCTTGTCAGTGAAGACATCAAGCAAACATAGTTTCATTAGCTGTCATTTGATATGGATAGCTGAGCCTTAGTGGTACAGTGGTTAGAGTACAGTACTGCAGGCTGCTTCTGCTGACAGCCTGCTGCCTGCAATTTGGCAGATTGAATCTCACCAAGTTCAAGGTTGACTCAGTCTTCCGTTCTTCCAAGGTGGATAAAATAAGGACCCAAATTGTTGGGGGCATAGGCCGATTCTATAAACAGCTTAGAGGGTGCTGTAAAGCACTATAAAATGGTATGTAAGTAAGTGCTATTGCTACAACATCCAGATACCGAATTTCTTATTTTTATCAAATGCTAAATGTAGAATCACTACTAAAGATCCCTATTTGACACAAGAAGTTTTTCAAATTGAATATCCAAAGATTATTGCTGTTTTACACTTATACCTTGCACATGTTCATTGCTTTTGCTCCATTTTTTAAAAACCTGCAACATGTCATGGGTGATTATTGCCTAATCATTGTCTATACTACATTCTTCACTTAGGGACCGCAGTGACCAGTGGTCTTAAAACGTGAGTGACCACTTGCAAATGCAATGCTAATAAATAAAAATACTTTTGATCAATTTGTGCATTTCTAACCAAATTTTATGTACTTGACAACACATTCCAGAGTGATAGTAATGTTGACATAGCTGAACAAGAGAAATTTAACTGAATGAAATGGTAGCCACCAGTGATCTTTACAGTGTCTTTTCAGTCATATGTTCATTTAGCTATTTTGTTTAATGATCTAAATGGAACTTGGTCACTAAAGAGGAGTGGGTGTATTTAAATAAAAACGAAGATAGCCAAAATATGCATCTTAAGTTTATTTCTTATTTTAAATTCTTAAGTCATTTCAAGTGTTTAGCTCTTTAATCAATGAATGTCTATCTTTTTGCTATACATTTGACCACTACTATTAAATTCCATATCAAAATCCGAAGTAACCTAAAAGTTGGAAATGCTACATTAATAGCAACTACTTTTTTCATATTAAAGAGAAGGAAATGTAAATGTCTAACAGAAAATGAATTTCATTCTCTTACAAGGCAGTAAGATATACTTCTGAATAACAGACCTCTCAATAAAGTAATTTATAATAAATTATTTTACATTTAATATTGAGTATAAAGCTGTTTCTTCATCCATAAATGGACCCTTACTTTTTTGAGCAGAAATCTTTTTTCATAGAATTCAACATAGTTTGCCAACAAAAATAGTTAAGAATTCTGCCATCTATTCCAATTAAAACTAGGATTTCATAAAGCTGGTTTAAACTAAGCTAAATTGAATTAATAACATTAATAGTGACAATATCAATCTTTGGTTTCTCTAGAATTGGAACTGATTTTGCTAGCTTATCAAGAATTTGCTAGTTTAATCAGTTGTTTATGTAATACAGTTCAAATATATAGGCTACTTAATCAAATCAGGTACAGTTGCAATAACTGTTGAATAAGATTCAGGAAAAAATTAGTTGTTAAAACATATCAAACTAAGTTCTAATATTCCATTTTACAACTTAAAAAGCAGCCATGTTTTCTTGTGCAAGTTAAATGCTACTGCAAATTTAGTTTTCAGTTAAACTGCCTTCTGCAACCTGATGCTCTTCAAATGTGATAAAGTACCATGTTAGCTAGAAGTTGATTTCACATATGGAAAGTGCTGGGTTGAAAGAGGCTGCAATACTGGAATTATGGGAAGAGAAATAATTTTTAGAAAAGGTTAATCTTCAAGTTTGATAAATTAAGTCTAGATGTTTAAGATTATAAAAATACCAAATCTGTTAATTCATTTCATTTAAATATATATTAAGGCTTTTGGCAATTCAGTTGCATGGATTTAGTGTTCATCCTTTTTTTCTGTCTTTTGTAGAGCTTTATTTTCATCTTTTTCAGTAATCTTATAATCATCCAGAACTGCGTGGCCTGTTTCCTTTGCAGTTTTCTTGACCATAGCTTTGATTCCAATATGGTCAATATTAAAAGCTGTTACACCAACATTGATGGCAGAACTCACAGCATTATTTGTAGCTTGGCCAGCATCGTCCCCATACCTAAGAAGGAAAATGTAAAATTTAATTTTTAGCTCAATACAATTAAGGAAAACTGTTTCATAGATTTCCCATGTGGAGTTTCTTGTCATCCCACAAAGCATGGCAGCCAAATGGCAGAAATGGAGGGGGGAGAGATAGGCAGGTGGGGGAATTTGGAAAAAAATCCCTGACCTTACTAAGACTCAGGGCTGGTACACATCAAGCCTGTAATGGCTTAATTTTGGGATGGGCACTTACTTAACAAGTCATGATTGTTAATAATGGCAACTGGGATGACAGGATTGCAGTCACTAAGTGATCCCGTCAAGTGACATTTGCTTTATGACAATTGTTTTAACAATGGAAAGGCCTGTCCCAATTGTGGTTGTAAATTGAGGGCTACCTGTACAACAAAATGTAGGCAATAACAGTTCTATTTTGGATATGGGTTTATCCTTTGTTCACTTGATTTATTTTAAATATGTATGAAATCTATTTAGAAGATAAACATGATGGCTTTTATTTATTTTTTAAATATGATTACTCTTGTGACTTAGTTAAAGATAAATTTAAGATGTACATATATTTTAATCTTTAACTGTTATATTTCATGATAAACAAACTATATGTAAACATTTTCATTTCCTGGTTGGTCACGCTGAAACCTATTACTCTACTTTCCCTAGAAATATCATTTAAAATAATGCAAATTCAAATAATGTGATTGTTTCGTAGGATTAAATGTACAATCAAGACCTACTGTACTGAGAAAATGAGAATACCTCACATAATTTGCCACACACAACCTATCAGATATATTTTCCTAGTAAGCTAATAACCTAAATCTGTTAATTACCCAAAGAGCAACAATAACCGTTTCCAATTTGATGCCTGTGAAATGATGCAACTTTAAAGCTGGTGGAGTATTACCAACATTGAATTCAAGTGTACGTGAAAGACACCAGCGTGAGATTATAGGTGTCCATGGCGCTGGTGGGGGGGGGGAGGGGGGTGAAACGTGTTACAGTGCCAACCATGTGACTTGCCTACATGATGTCCTTTTGGGTACAGTTTTACAGCCTACATGCTGTAAGCCTAAAAATACTTTGCCATTTTCATGTCATTGCAGTTGTATTGGATGTTTGTGATTAAGCAGAATGAAAGTGAGAAACATCTAGACAGCCTCTTCACTAAAGCCACTGGAAGCACATGACTGATCTTGCCCAATTTCAAAAATGAGACAAGTCACAATAGGCTTGTGTTTGGGTGGGAGATTTTGGCTGTTAAGTTAGACTGCGAGGTTCAAAATACATCCAAGAAGGCAATGCAATCATTTGCATTGCTGAATTGTTGATAAGAAAATGATAGGAATGTGTCCATCTAGTCATTGGGAATCCAGCCTAACTCTAGGGAGTTGTCTTTCCCCTTTAAAGCAGCTGCACAACTGGAGGTGAGTGGCAGGTGAGCAAGAAGAACCAAACATCACCACCCCCGACCCCAGCCTGTGGAAAAATAGTCTTCTATAAAACTGGTTCCCAGTGCCAAGAAGGTTGAAGACTGCTGCTCTACAACATATTATGTAGAAAAAACTTACTTGAACTTGACTGTCTGAACTGTCTCTGTAGATACACTTTTAGCAACGCATTTTGCAGCACATTCCAAACCCTGCCATATTGTTGAAAACCCTGCAAAAATAATTAGAACCAGAAGATAACTAATATATACATATATATATAAACAATTAACTTAAAATGTATTGACAGATGGCTATGTTAATTTGGTTACCTTGAACTCCGCTTGCTGCTACAACTAGAGCACCATCCAAAGTTGATTTTCCATCTTTGTCTTTCTTAAGGGATTCTGGAACCAGTTTGCTTCCGTGTTTCTTCACATGAGGGGCTAACTCTCTGCCAACACAACTTGCCAGAGAACAAACACCTTCAACTAAAACAGAAAGCACTATTGAAGTTGACATTTTTATAAGATACTTGGTCTGTTTTGTACTTTGTTCAAGCAAGCCTTATACACACATTTTGCCTGACATTTCTTCCAATGATTTTATTCGTCAGAAACAACAACATGGTAACATTTCAACAGATATTGATCACCTTTGATTCATAATACAACTCATAACTTAGGCTTCTGAAAGGGATACCATCTATCTTAAAAAGGCATTTTAAGTAGAAAAATGGAGTATAAATATTTTAAATAAATACCTAGCAGCATATTAGACAGTTTGATTTTAAACCATTGCAGTGTATCTAGTTTCATTACGTACAGAGATATTTGTTCATGTAGTAGTTGATGACAAGACCAAGTCACAAGACTGAATTATTTGAACTGCTCAGAGCTACTTATAAAATAGATGACTTCAGCTTCTACCAAGATGTGCAGTGATTATGAATTATAGGAGTTGAAGCTCAATACATCTGAAGAACACCAGGCAAAGGCATATTAGTCAACATAATATAATTTGGACTATAACAAACTGAAGGCAAGTTTTCTTAGACGATAAATCATAATTACTAGAAGCTATGCTGAAGTTTAGCGCTTTTGTTAATAGAGCAAATTACTTAAAAATTGATGGAAAAGTTTTACTATATAAATAGATTAAACTATGATGTTTAATCATGTTTGGTTAAAAGTCACGTTGACCATGTATATATACTGTAAGCTATAAAGCAAGTGTACAAAACTGCACCTTGTCAAAACTTCTTTTGAATCTATAAAACCGTCCAGACTGGGTAGGACATGTCTGGTTTATAGATTAAAGGGCAAATTACCAGTAGGTCAAGCTTTTTTTCACACTCAAAGAACATCCTGCCCAGAATCCCTTAAGATTAGGGGCCTGGCCCTACCTATTCCACAGAGTATGGAGTATAGTAAGTCTCAACAAACTGTTAGCTTTTAGCTAGAAAGCTTTCTTATCTTTGCTTTTTCTAGAAGCATACAAACAAATTGATCACAACATTTATTTGAGAAAAATTAACATGTGCTAAAATATGCCTAATGATATGTTTATAAGAAAGCATAAAATGGTTTGAGATAATTATTGAGATTAAAAATTGTCTAATTTCTCAGTGAAAGCTCCCACAATAGTCACATGGTATTCTTTCAATGCTCTCAACTCTCTCTAGTTTTTTCTTAATATTTATAAAAAAAAGACAAAAAATTGGACACTACAAAACATGAAACTATAAACCATGCTAAAAGCTCAGGATTTTTCCAAGGAGACTGGATTTTCATGTCTTACCCAAGAACTGACTGACTTTGACTGCTCCCCCTGTAGCTTGCCTTGCCACTTGCAGTCCCTTTGCTACAGTTGGGTTGACCTCCAAAGGTTTTTCTTCTGGCTGAATGTGTTCTCTTAATTTAGAGGCTCCTTTATGGATTGCTTTTCCAGTATATTCTGCTCCTTTGACCAGACCCCAGCTCAACCAGGATGCTCCTTTATGAAAACATATCAAACAGTATTTGTGAAGTAATATTATCAAGAACTAGCCCTCAGGACAAAATTTTGTAATCAAAGCTTTTATTATTTATTCAAATTGCAATACTAGAAGATTCATATAGCCAGAAGACTTCTCTTCCCCCACATGGTCTCAAGGCCAATCAAGAAATCTCTCTCTGAAATGAAAATAGGCATGGGATCACTATTAAGTTATGGTATATAATTGGAGAATCAGTGTCTCCTAGATGCCTAGAACATCTTCTAAATGAATATCTTGGTTCAGATTACCACTTGATTTTGAGTCACTGAATGATCAGGAAATTATTTTGGTTTACAGGTAGTCCTCGATTTACAATCACAACTGAGCCCAAAATTTTTGTTGCTAAGTAAAATATTTAAGTGAATTTTGCCCCATTTTATGACCCTTTGTGCCACAGTTGTTAAGTGAATCACTGCAGTTAGTAACACAATTGTTAAGTGAATGTGGCTTCCCCATTGACTTTGCTTGTCAGAAGGTCATAAAAGGTGATCATGTGATCCCAGGACATTGCAACCGTCATAAATATGAGTCAGTTGCCAAGCATCCAAATTTTGATCACTTGACTATGGGAACACTGCAACGGTTGTAAGTATGAAAACCGGTCATAAAACACTTCTTTTCAGTGCTCTTGTAACTTTGAACAGTCACTAAATGAACTGTTGTAAGTCGAGGACTACCTGTACTTGTTATCTTTTAAAAGAATTTTTATTGCCTATCTGAAAATATTTTAAGAATCAGACTTTAAAACAAGAACTTACCAGTACAGATAGTTATTAACATTGGTAATTGGGATCAGAATTTCCATTACTAAGTATTGCAGTTATAAAACACGATGTCACATGACCACATTGCTTAGCGAAATAAGCCCAGAAGACTTTGGCTGGTGTGCAAACAGAGGCCCGGGGACAGGGGGGCACAAGAGATGCCCTGGTTGCACCAGTATGAAAGACCATGACCACTACAGCAGTGGTAGATAATGCGGCAAAGGTGGGTAAGGCCAGGTTGTGAAGGTAGTTGGCAGCAGGTGGTAGGTGGGTGGCCAAAAAGTTAAAAATGCAGGTGGATCTAAGTGGGTTCATGTGACCACAGGGGTGCTGCAACAGCTAGAATTACCAGGACTGCTTGTAAGTCACTTACTACAGCACTGTTGTAACTGAGTGGTTGCTGAACAAATGGATGTTAAGGGAAGACTATCTATGCTAAACCTCTGCTAACTCCCTTTCTGCCTCAGAGTCACACTAGTATGTTAAATTCAAACCTGGCTTTCAACTAATGAAAATTAGTCCAAGTCAATTTTTAGGGAAGGTGTTCATACTACACACTATTTTTTCTTCAGCCAAATCTCTAAGCAATTAAAGAAAGCAGTTGCAACCTATGTTTTCAAATCCATTAAAATAAATATTATCAAATGATACATATTTGCACCATCTAGATGTCACTCTGAAACTGAAGTCCGAAACTGGAAACAAACTATTCAGTTTTTAAATATATCTATTTAAAAAAAAAACATCTTTCCACTGACATAACTAATAATGAACACAAATTATGTTTGGCTGCAATTTCTGTTTACAGGATTATAACACGGTTTTACTAAAAATTGGATTTATTCAACTGTTTATTATCTATCATGGTTTTAGTCATAAAATTTATTTTGGCATAATAGCAAGAGATAAATTAAGCATCAGTGCAGATTTGCTCAACCTAGTACCATACGGATGCACAGAGATTATAAATTGCATAAGACCCAGCCATATTTGGAAATTTCCAACATATAGTATCTAAAGACTGGTGTTTTCTTCAAAGTCTGAGAATACCTGATAAGATGCCATGAGCTATTTTTTCACTCCAGTCAGGTAATTCACGATCTCTCTCTTCAGGCACTGGTTGAATATGTACAGTTTGACCAAGGTTGATCATATCACTTGAAGCTTCAGCAGGCTAATATGTGAAATTAATATCCACAAAAATAAAAACAACAGAAAACCAAAGAAAAATAGTTATATATTAAATTAGCTATAAATCATGTCATCCTACAGAGAATTTACTTTGTGACCAAAACATTTTCTGATTTGCAATATGTACTATTATACATTTTAGAATACTATTGAATTTGACAAAGTATTGCATAACAGGCTTGCATATTTAAAAATCTTTCTCCTCTTAATAATTTGAGCATCATCCTTTGATAAACTTTACAGATTTTAACGTTCTCACTGATAATATGCTTAAATATTCTTTAAAAAATATTTCTCAGAGTTGCTAGACAGCTACACTGCATTCTTGATCACATAATTCTAAATTATCATGATTAGGAATTTTACTTGAAATGTTTTTATATAACATGCTGATAGTCAAAACAAAGTAAATTTCGGGAATTTAAATCCCAATAGATCTGATAATCATTAGATCAGGGAAAGACATTCTACACAAAGAGATTCCCTCTAGAAATCTTGATTTGGATTATTACTAAGTTATTTATTACTTCCTATCTATTTTGCGCTGATGGACCCTACCTGATCTAACCTCTTTATTCAACATTTTTAATGGGAAGGATTGTTGGACATTCTAGTTCAATAATGTCTGGAAGTTCACCTACTCTCCAGCTTTGTTTTAATTAATTTCAACTGATAGCCTTTAAAACAGCATATCCTGTATTTGTTTACTAATTGCTTTAGATTTATTTCTACTTAAGTACAATAGAAAGTTTATAAAGAAAGTATTCTTCAACTTAAAGAAAAAACCAACTATTATTTCATTCAGTGTTCTTATTTGTCTTTAAAAATTGCAATCCTTTGTTCAACTATTCAAAACTGAAAGATGTTATTCTGGGTTTTCCCCACCCCACCCCCAGAGCAAGAATAAGAAGGGTGAATGAACTTCTATGTATTCTGCCCTCACAAACAAAATAAAAGCACGCATTCTATTTATTCTGGGTTTTTCTCACACTGGCACAGCCAGGAATAGGACAAATACAATCATGTGATAGTTAGATGGCCCCTTTTGTCAAAGAAGTTACCAGCTGTACATTTTGGATTAAGAATTAGACATCAATAATAAAAATGTCTAGGTAAATTAATTTCAAGATTAAAAAGGTGAGATAAAATGTAGAATCTTTATCACTGCTATAATCAATTAAGTCTCCAAAGATGCTATATTATTTTGGCATAATTTCTCATTAATATCTCAATATTAATGAGTATATGCATCACAATGCAAATTCTATATAGAACATTTATCTTGTACATTCATTAAATAATTGCACATTTACAGAATATGACTATTTAATAAATGCTGGATTGATATCATTCTCTATGGATCATTATTAGTCAGCATATATGTTTATTGGTTAAAAATGGTCTTTAGGGAACAGGAATGAAATATAAATAACTACTCTATATTAATGATTCTCAGTAAATTCACTAAATGATTAATGTGAAACAGTAAGAGATATTGGGTAAGCCAAATCAGTGTTTTCTTATGCCAAAGGTGTAGCTGAAAAGGTATATTGTTTTTAAAAACATGTTATTAGTTGGTCATTCAGAATTTATAAGATTAATTATAGTATTCTTTTTTATTTCATAAACATTATAGTAATTGTAAAATAATGTAATATTGAATCTGATAATAGTTTGAAAATTGAATAATCTGACCAGGATTGTTAATGGCTAAAATTTACAAGATCATTTTTAAAAATATAAAAGTGGACGTTTTTCCAGAATTGTCCCCTGAATTTTGTCAAAAAGAATTGTTAATCCATGTTCTGTATTTTTTTTTAATTGGAGCTGCTTTTAAATATGAATCATTGCAGGAAACTGGTTTAAGAAATTCACACAACATGCTAAGCTAAAAATAAATGTCTATATTTAAATATAACATAATTTGTGAATTAGGGTCCTAGTCTACACCCTTAAACAGCAAATAATGGAAGAATAAGCAGGCATAAAACTTCACTGATAGGTCTGAGAAGATTACAGTATTGTACACTGTAAAAATACAAGGACTGATGACCTCAGGTCACATATTATGATAAACCATACATGATTTATAACTTAGAACTCTATGATTTTGGCAACTGACTTATTCAACATATTCCTCAGCAGTTTGGAACAAACTGGGCCTATTAGGTTTTAATACTCATTTATGTAATTGTATACTGGATTTCCTTACTGATAGATCCCAATTTTTGCAAATTGTAAGAAAAGTTTCCAACTCTATCTCCTTGAGTACAGGTTCCCCACAGGGCTGTGTCTTGAGTCGGCTACTGTTCGCCTTGATGACTCATGACTATGCCAAATCTGCTACAAATCATATTGTGAAGTATATGGATGACACTGCAGTGATGGGTCTTATCCAGTGACAATGAAGATGCATATGGACTGGTGCAATAAAAGTAATCTGGTTCTAAATGTTAATAAAACAAAGGAGATCATCATAGATTTTGGAAAGATGTGGTCATACTCCACATCAAGAATGCAGTTCTAGAAGTGATTGACAGTATTAAGTATCTGGGGGTGCAGATAACTAACAATCTGAACTGGTCTGTCCATATGTCATCCTTAGTGAAGTGTGCAAACTAGCATGTGCATTTCCTGAGTCGGATGAGGACAGTGCATCTTTCTCCTTCTGTCCTGGCCGCTGTTTACAGAGGCATGATTGAGAGCGTTTTAACAAACTGCATCACTGTTGGGTTTGGTGGCTGCAATGCCTCAGAGAAAAAGTCCATTCAGAGAGTGGTAAGGACAGCTGAGAAGACTATAGGAAGTTTGTTTCCTGTCATTCAGGATACTGCTTATAAGTGCTATGTGCTTAGAGCTCAAAGCATTGTTAGACCCCACACACTTCACGGTCTGTTTCTGTTGCTCCCCTCTGGGAGGAGGTTTTGAAGTATTTCTAGCAGGACTACCAGATTCTGTGACAGCTTTGTTCCCTATGTCATCTGTCTGGTAAACTCGCAAGATTCATTTCTCTCGCCATGTACATGTATACATCAAAACTAGACTGCGTTGTTTCTCCATGTCATAATATATGTGGGTATATGTATAATTTTGTATTTATTTATTTTGTCATGTTTATGTAGTGTATAGTAGAGGTGGAGATCCTTTGAGAGCTGTATGAAACAAAATTTCATTTTAATGTACACTGATTAGTGTACATTCAAAGTGATAATAAAGTTATTCTAAGTCTGTCAAGGTTAAAAATCTTTTTATGTCTGGGTTTACATGTATATAATATTTTATCAGTCAACATTAATAGTGCCACCTTTCCATAAGTTTTATTATAGTGTTTAAAGTTAGATATAGTTTGGATCTATATGCATTGAAAGTGTCTCTACTATATTCTTTCTAGCAATTTAGGTCCATCTAATTATTTCCAACATTCAACTGTTCCATTCAACTGATGTCCAGTTCTACTCTCAGACATCTTTTAGCATGTGCTTTCCTAAACATGGCAAACATACACTGATTGCCAAACCATCATTCTCCAAATCCCCATTTTTATATATATATATAATATTTATTGGTTCAATTGGCTCATGAAATTACTTTTTTGGTGACATATATATTCTACAATAAATAAATATTGCACATTGCAGAATAAGGGCAATTTGTAAAACTTTGCCACCATCATTAAATCATAGTCCTCAAATTTACCTTAATTCCAAGATCTGATATCTGTTTTAACATATCCTCAAAAAGCTCTTTGTAAGATCTTTGGCATCCTGATGGAAACCCTACTCCCTCATGGGATCTTGGAGCCTATCAAGGACATCAACAGTTTGAAGGCTCAACAAAGAATCCATTCTGCATTCTTTCACAGTAACAGCATATAATTCCCTTATAAAATTATCTTTTTTAAATGAATGCATGCAAGTGAATTCAGACATTAATAAGGATCTCAACTTGTTTTTATACTATGAGATCAAGAAAAAGTCAGATTTTAGAACCAGAATAATACCCAAGGTGAATAAGCAAATAAAAGTTAAATAGAGAAGAAAAAATAAACTGTAATTAAACCAACTATTGTTTATTATTAAACAATAGATCTCCCAATGTCTACAAAGGAGAATGTAGTTTCATATTTAAAGATTATTACTTTAATCAATAAAGTGTGGCAATAACTATCTGCTTTTATATACATATTAGATGACTATCTCTTCTATTACCATCGACTAAATTTTCTACCATTCTTTTCATTTTATGAATGGGCTAAATAAATTATATCTTCATAATCTTATACTAAAATATCTGGTTTAAAAGGATGTTCTTTTAAAATAATCTGTAACAGATTTTACTTATTCTTTGCTCTATTATAAACAACTGAACAACTATTCCCATCGTTTTTGCTGTAATAGTGTCTTCCTGAATCTACCTGAAGTTTTTTTGGGATGGGGGAAGAGGAAAACTTAAATAATTTAATTATGCAAAATGCATAATTCTGGTTATCTTACTCATAATTAAATCCCATAACCAAAATCAATAAAAGGTCAATGGTTTTAAAAGGCTGCAACAGATATTTTAAAATGTTAAATTATAGAATAGAACCAATACTCTTCCACAATATAGCTGTATTTTCTTAGAAATCACTTTGTCATGTTCATGTCAACTGGGTTGCTACAGGACTGACGTAAATATACAGAGATGCCTGTCTAACAACAACACATCCTGGATGATACGAGTAGAAATTCTAGTGCACTGTTTAAAATTCTATGGAATGGCTACATGAAATAAGTGTTTACCTGTATTCTAAGGTCAGTCATCTGTTTCAACAGATCTTCAAATAGTTCTCTGTCAGCGATTGGAAGTTCTGAAGACAACACTACTCCTACATAGGATCCTGATACCCGTGACATCATGTCAGGGAACATATAGGCCCCAGACCTGCATGAGAGAACAGGAGACTGGCTGCACATAAGAGGATATAGCCAGTCACAAACCTGGAAGAGAGAAAGCCAAATAGATTGAGTATTTAATGAACAAAATATTCATTGTTTAATTTAAACAATCAATATAATAAACAAATCTGATACTTTCATGGCTCCTTTTTTAGAAGGTCTTTGTTGAAGGAGACCCGGAATTACATTTATAAGGCTATTTTAAGAACTATACTTATATAGCTTTCAGTGTATGAAATGATCACAAAGAACTTAACCAGTTATAATTGTGCCCCACCGTGTCCTAGATATTATCCCCAAATAATGCCTTCAACATTTAATTATATACATAACCTTCTGTGTAACTGATATAGACTGTCTTAATGTGTACTAGAGAATCTTTAAAAGACAGGCTTTTCTAGCAGAGGCTTAACAAAAAGCTAGCATTGTATGATAATGGTTTTTGTTAAAGCCAGTGAAATGTATATACAGTACATGGTCTGGGGTTACAGGGTTGCGGTCTGGTTCATATCAAGTCATATTAAGTAGCCCTTGAGATGACACATATGCTTTAACAGTAGCTCTCCAGCACTTCCTCAATACACATGGAAAGCTGACTTCAGCTTTGATTTACGGCTAGCTAAACAGATTTTTCATGGCTTCCGAAGGATTGACATTCTTTAGAATGCCTGATGAAGATGGAAGTTCAAAGCAAAACATATGCTGAAGGTTGTAAAGAATGGGGCAATTTATCAATGACAATTTAATAGCAAGTCAAGATAAAGATAAACCTCAACATAAGAATAAGTAATAGATTCAGTTGCATGTAAGGTGCTGATGAATGCCTATTAGCCTGCACACTAAGTTTGCTTTGGACTTTACTACTACCTTACTTAAAAAACACCTTAGGAAACACGACTCAATGTGGAACATCAAAAAAGTCTTTGAATGAATATAGTTTGAAAACAATTATTTCCTAAAGCACAAGTAGAAGAACTTTGGCCTCCCAAAAACTGCTGGCACTTCAAGACTTTCTATCTAATAGCTTGGCAAGACTATAATCTAAGTTAAGGCATTACCTGAAGGAAAGCAGGAGGACGATTGTGGGCAGTTGCAACATCTGTATCCAAAAACTTAACAATGCGAAGATATCCAGGATATGAGGGAGCACTAACTTGTCCATCAGGAGTGACATAGAAAATCTGCACACCATGGGGAATGAGGATTAATTCATCAGCATCTACTCCAAAATTATCAACAGGAGGTGGCTGAGTACATTTTCTATAGTAATCATCTCCAACAGATGAGAATTCCCCAGACTCTGTCCCATAAGACACAGTATAGTGGCCATCAGTGGCCTCTGGAGTATAAGCCGGAGGTGCATCATTGGGCATTGAAGTTGATGGACTCACTGCAGCCATTTGCCCTTGGCTTGTAGATCCAATATTTCCATGGCTCAAAAGTGGTTGAGGAGGTGATGTCAATGAACTGGGCACTGGAGGCCTCTCAGGCTTTTCTTTAGATGGAATTGTTGGATATAATTTGGGCATCTCTATATTGGAGCTAATGGCACTGATATTTGCTTGGGAATTTTCATCTAGAAGTCTCAAACGAGCAGTAACATTTTCTAAAGTTTCTCTCATCTTTTGCTGCATTTGCTTAACAGGTATAGTATGGCTCTTGGTGCCTTCAAGACCTTCTGATGGAATACGAACTCCTTTTCTTAAGTGGGTAATCCCCTGCCTATAGTAATTCTTTGCTGCTTCTATTTGACCCAATTCATCTGCATTCAATGCTTTATTAACAAACACAAAAGCTTTCTTGTACTCATCTTCAATTGCTCTTGCATTTTCATTTTCTTGCATAGCTGAATTCTGACCTTGATCCATTATTGCACACTGAAACATAGAATAAATTAAGTGACGACACTGAACAGAAGAGAATACATTAGTGGAAGGTATTTAAATCCAAATGTTAAAGTGAAATCAGCTATACACATACATACACACAGAATGTTTGTTATATGACATCTCAAAAGATATCAAATGATATTTTTATTAAATAGTTTTCCTTGTCTTTGAGTCTGGAGAATCTGGAGTCCTTCAGATATTGCTCAGATTTAATAATCCAGCCATCAGGATCAAAGGTGACAGATTCAAGAGCATTACTCAGCAACATTTGGAGAGCTATAAGGTCTGTATTCCTGATCTGCAGCATCATGTATTTAACCAATGTATAGGTTGCCTTGTCTCAACAGTAACTCTAAGCATCTTGCAAAGCATAAATAATTAGGATTTAAACAATGAGGCAAGAGCAAAGCATAAATAATAAGGATGTAAACAATGAGCAGAAAAATTAAGCACATAATGGAATTCCATCAGTCAAGGAATTCCAGTTGGTAGAGTCCAGAAGACGGGCCTTCTCTGCCATGTCACCTGTCCTTTGGAATATCTTACTCCTTGAGGTGGGATCAACTCCCACCCTTCTGATCGTTCATAAGGGCCTGAAGACTGCCAAATGACTTGGGGCTCCAACAGGAGAGCAACACACTGGAGGTGACTGATGAATGAAAAGGCAATTCCACCTCCCGCACCCAGTGTATCCTGCTCCCTCCCTCCCCATCTTTTAACTATAATTCTGTTTTTCATTGTAATTTCCATTTTTATTGCTTTAGAAATATTTATCTATTATGTTTTTAATTCTTTTAATGCTGTAAGCTTCCCAGAGTCACTTCGAAACAAGATGGGCGACAAAACAATTTAATAAATAAAATAAGTAAGCAACAATTGCTAAAATAATCTTATTGCTTGGGGATAACAAAACTGATTAAACACCATTAAATGTAGATCAACAAATGGGTTGCTAAACAGTACACTGTCCCAGGCACTGTTTTAAAAATGAGACCTTCAAGGCTTTCCAAAAATACCAGAGGTTCAGGGCCACACAAACTTCAGGAAGAATATTGTTCCACAGGGAATCCATAGACAAGGCACATCTCCAAGGTCCTGCAAGATGGCATTACTTTCAGTAACAGAACCTGGAACAAGTTTAAACCGCTGGTTTCTTCCCAATGTAGCATATTTCTAACTCACTTACAAAAAGTTTATGTAATTCTGACCAGATGCAAGAAAGATAGAAATGAAGGTCCTCCTCAAGTAAAGCCACCTCCTGAAATTATCCAGGTTTCTCAAGATTCTAAGTTAGTAAAGAAATAAAAAAACTCTTTTCTTATTTGCCCATGAACTTGGACATCTGAGCATTTGCTTTTTCAGCAACTCTTCCATACTAACAGACTTTTTAACAGCAGTCCCTACCAATGTCAATAGAAAAGTATACACTTCAACATCCTGTCATCTGGAATTCCAGCTTCCGGATAGGCCTAGTTCAAAAATACATTCATTATGGATATGAAATTAGATTCTGATTAAAGGAAAAGGAAGTGCTTGTTAACTGCATCTGAATCAAAGTAAACCAGCTATAATCTTCCAATATGGTCAGTTTTAGATACCTCCAAAAATTTAGTCTTAGATATCATGTAAACATAGTTTATATAACGTGACAGACACAATTGATATAATTATAGAACTCCAGTGATAAAGTATTTTATTTTATGGAGAAAACACCACCACCTAATAACTTACTTGATTGACCTCATTCATTGAGGAGAGTAATAACATTTAAACCTCTTAGCTGTAGATTAAACTTATGCAGTTATGCAGTTCATTTTACAATTATTTAATGTTTTATATTTTGGCTTCAAACGAGAAAACAATGGTCATCAATATCTCCATAGGTTAATTTAAGCTGAAAACATTCAGAAGAATGTCCACAATCTGCTTATTACGGGCTACAGCCTTATTTCAAGCATCACTAATCTTAGTTATCTCCTTTACAGTCAAGTGAAATATAGTCACCATTTGTGACTATATCTCATTTGTCCACCGCCCCTGGAGAATGGCTGTTATTTGATGGCATGAAAACTCAGTGCAATTATATAAATGGTTCATGCCTGTTTAATTCTTTTTACTGAATAAATCACAATTATGTTCAGATAATATACTAAACCAGGAAATAGGCAGTATAATTGTTCATGCAGCCAAAAATGACTGTTCGAGTATCATATGACATTATTCATTACATTAAAAGTCACAATTTCTGGGGTTCTCTATGGATACTACCAAATGCTTCCAGAGCTCAATATAGCCATGAGGTCAATATAAGCCAATATTTTTGCTTATAAGTCACAACAGCTAATTTTACATATTGTATTGTGGATTAATTCCGATTTAGACATTCTGAGCTTAAATCTCTTCTAGGAAACGAGTTATTTCAAACCTATCATGGTATGATTGGTGCAATGAATGAAAACATTTCCTAGAAATAATAGTTAAGTTTGTTGTGTTTCGGGACAGAAAATGCCTATGACTACAGTCTCAATTCAACATTCTGACAACAGCAAACATCAGCAATGCACTTAAGGAAATATCCTAGTCATGACTTTATGTATAATTTAACTAACTTCAGATTCAAGTTACAAAGTTCTGTTTCAGCTATGAGTATTCTAATCTATGAGACAGTACAGGCAATAGACCGAATGGCTTGAGCTAGAGCAGATAATATACCATAGTTTACCTGACTAATCCCAGATGGCTATATCATTCCACATATTGTGTGCAGAATTGCCTGTGTTCACATATCTGAAACCATGACTTATAAATTGCTGGGCCAAAACCAGATCATGGTTTAGCAAAAAGACCATACTAAAACTATCTGACTTATTCTGGTTTAGCAAATTGTACAAATAGGGCCATTACAATTTGTTTATGTTCCATGATGGAATCATTCTGGGTTCACATCACTAGCTTTGCAAGATATTTTATCAGTGTACTGCTGTTTAGGGGCTATTTAGATTGTTACAGCTCATTTCTGCACATACTAAATAGAGTATGTTCTGCTACCCACAATTTATGGAGGGCTGGCATGAGTAAATTCTCCCAGTTCTGATTTATTCTGAGAATTATACAATGTAAAAGCTAGAACAATTCTTAAGGGATTATTTAGGACCTAAATAAATTTTAGGTCAATCCTCTGGCTGCTAGTGAGCAAGTAAGGTTAAACAAATAATGACTTACCTATGATTAACCCAATTTCAACAAGAGCTAGATCTATAATCTAATATGAAATATAGTATGTCTCCCTCTGATCTAAAGTTTTTTCACTTGAAGTCTGACGGAGCGCATACTCCCGAAATCCTATGCACAATTTTCCTAGCCATAAGTACTCCTGTGCACAATTCACTTAGACATAAGTGCAGCTGAACCGTGTGGGAACTAGCTGGTAAATGTTACTGGTTTGAACTTAAAACACCACTGAACGAAATCGTCTGAACACACTCAAGAGGATCAAGCTCCAAAGTAGTTATTTGAATGCATCATTTTTTTAAAAAAGCAAAAAAAAAAAAAGCACGCAACCTTCTTTCAACGCTGGGAAGTGAGGTTTCAGACTTCGAGGCTATTTTGAATTATTCAATACTCACGACTTGCGTCACCGGCCAAGGAACTAACTCAAAACCTCCCGCAAGTCTAGACCACACCAACCCACGAACCTGGTTTTTTAGCGTGGCTCGACCTTTAAGCTTACGGCATTCCGGCTGCCAAGCCTGCACCGACCGCAGGGCCTCTACGCGTCTGCGGTCCACAGGTCACTTCCAGCACCTCAACGGCTCATCCCGGCTGAGCCGAAAGGACGGGGGCTACGGGAGGACGTCGCGAGTGGCTATTGAAACTTTCACCCGGTGAACGGGGTGACGAACCAACACTCGTTCTCTCACTTCTCCCGCCGGCCGTGTCAGTCCCCCGCCTTCCCCTTTTCACTCACCCGCAACTCCCCCGGGCTTTGCCGCAGAAAAACCTCTCCAAATCCCCCTTGGGGCGGGGGGGGCGGGGCTGCTTCAGTCGTTGGGGCCGCGGCGTGACTCACGTGAGCCGCTGCCGTCAGCCGCCCCTCACCAGACCGGCCTTTCCTCAAGCCAGAAGCTTCTGTTTCGCTTCGGTCTCTTTTAGCCGCCAGGGGGAGCTGCCGCCCCTCCTCCTGAAACCGCGCCTGCTCTCGCTCTCGCTCTCGCTCTCTCCAATTACCGTAATTCTTGTAAAACACAGCGGTCTTTCCGCTTTGTTAGAGTAAAGTAATGGTTTTCTTTCGGGAAAGAAATGGAGTCGTGCTATCCTTTCGCTTTGAAACGCTGGGAATTGTACTTTTAAGGATAGTGTCCTTTACTCTTTTTAAATATATGATCCCCTCCAGGTGTTTTGAATGCTAACTGCCTTTACTGACCGGCAGACTATGGGAATTGAGATCCAACTCTATCCTGGGCTAGGTCATGGTTGTGTATGAATTCCCCCTTACCAGCTGACCTGTTGCTTCTGTGACTGCGTCTGAAATCAGTTGCGTACCTTGGGTTCCCTCCCCCCACCCCCCAAATCACAGTATGGAAAACTCCCGCTGAAGAACAGGAGGCCAGGCTGAAACGCAAGACCCCGTGCCCAAAAAGATAGTACTTTAAAGCATGGTAGGATGGATAAGAACCAATTTGGTGTGGTGGTTAAGGCATTAGACTAAAAATTGGGAAACTGAGTTCTAGTCCTGCCCTAAGCACAAAACCAGCTGATTAACTTGGGCCAATCACTTTCTCTCATTTGAACAGAAATGGAAAATAAAGCATTGTGAAAAGCTGCAATAGGGTTGTTGTTGTTTTTAAGGAAATGAAATTGCTGCCAGCATATGGCAAATTTTAGAAGGACACAATCGTGCAGTAATTATGTATGAGGGAGTCTTATGGGAAATACACTCTGATGGGCCTCCAGGAAGCCAGTTTGATCGCAAAGACAGGAAGCAATACTAGTCAGCTCAGAATAACCAGCATTTTAATTTTCTTATAATACACCAGCGGGATGCTAGAACAGGAGCAATGTGATATATTAGAAGTGTAATTAAACCCAATTTGGGAGTGCTAAACAGAATTTTTAAAAGTATGCTTTGCTCACAAAATTTCTCAGGACTTGAAGTCTAGATTTTAACTTGAGTTCAACTTTTAATTTCATAACAAAATGCTTTACATACTAAATTTCTACTTGTCAAACACTTAAAACAGTAAAAAATCTCTAATGATTTTTTATACAGAATGTATAAAAAAGAGATGTAACACAATCTAGAACTGGTGTGTTATGTAATGTTTTAATTATAAATCTGGAGAGATCTTATGCAATACATTTTGCTTAGAAACAAAGACAAACCAATTTTTCATACGTTCAGACGCTGACAAGACAAAAAATTCTCAGGGTATTTGTTTTCTAATTTATTTATCAACTCACTTTACAAATATAAATATAACAGCACAGTATAATACAATCAACATATAAATACAAAATGGAGCAGTGTAGAGGACAGTCTTGTCAAATAAGGACATTTCTTCTATACAACACTTCACTTTTCAACAAAAGCACTAGTTTAGAGTCATTCACGTGTATATCTGCATTCCAGAGAATTACAATATCAGATTGTTCCAATTAATTACTCGGACAGTTCTGGAAATGAACTGATCATGGATGCATAGATATTGGACAATCAGATACAGAATTTTTTACTTGACTTTTAAGATGGGATGTCCCCTCCTGGCCTCTTAAGAAAACATAAAAAGGGCCATTTGCACAACACATTTAATAATTTAAACCTCTTACTATGTGATACAACTCAAGAAAACAAATATCTGAGTCAAAATCAGGCCACCAAATTTACTAGAATACCCTGAGTAATTGTTACTTATTCTTCAGTAACCCTGAAGTGATTTGGACAGCAAATCTTGGATTTAGAAGATTCCCAACATAATCGGCTATTCCACAACTGATCTCTAGATTTCTCAGTTTGCTGTTTTTTTACCCTTGATAATCAAAATGGGAGCCAAACAAAAATGAGCTAGTAGCAAGCCTTCCTCTAATAATTGACCCAACCCCAAATCAGGCTGCATATTTTTAAGTATCAGAAAACCCAAATAAAAGCCAAAATACAATAGCCTCAAAAGAAACCGAGTTACCAGCCAAAATGACCTTCAGGAGAGGCTTGCATTTTTTAGATGTGTGTACCACCCAGATACTTGATAAAAAGGTAAGTAACAACAGATTGAACTTGATGCATTGTACAAATGGATACAGGTGACATATGATGGGTTCAGCTAAATGTTCAATGACATTCTTGGCCCAGATGGCCCAATATACATATACGTGATTTTCAGAAAAGTGGTTTTGAGTAGGCTTGCATGATAGTTTGATTTTACTTTTTAAAAGATGCTCTGGGATACATGAGAACATACCAGTGTATCAGTTATGGGTAACTTTCAAAGCATTTGCAGCTTTTCCCAGGATTATCTCTTATCTGCATGATCCAGAAAAAAGATGCAATTGCTTTAAAGAGTTGCAGACTAGTGCTACATTGAGACTTGTGTTTACTCCAAACCACTGTTTCTACATTATCTCCCAATTATTGTACAGCTCAGTTGATAAGCAGATAAAGGAGCATTTGAACCATTCCTACAAATCCTTCTTCTAACCTTTTTTTTTCTCTTTCAGTGTGTTATCTTCCCCATAAGCATCTTATCTGAGAAAAAGTGGTGGAATAAAAATACTAAACCATATTCATTGTTGGATCTGTCCAACAAATAGTATGCATTCTTTTTCCGCTAGTACAACTTATAATCCTTTTTCATCATTAAAACCCTAGTTTCCGTAGAAATCATACCTTATTACAGCATACTGTGTGTCAGTACTGATTCAACACAGTTCACTGCCTGAGGAAAAGCTCCCATGGCATCTGCCCCGCTCATTATCATCTACAGAAGGAGCAAAATCAGCAAGACGGAAGACAAGAGTATTGCTATGTAAAAACTAGTACTTTTGAACGTATATGTGAAGAGACATGTACCAAAGTGGGAGGGATTGTATCTTGACTCTCTGTCCATCACCTTGCCAATTCTGACACACAGCCATCCTGGAAACCGCTACGCACCGCTTTCCTTGATGGACCAGTACTTTCCCAAACCTTGTTTTATTGTTCAGACATGGATTTCTGCTTTTTACCCCCGCCTCTCCTAAATCACTAAATGAAGGCAATCATTTTGCCCTACTATTTATAAGAAACATTTTGACCCTACACCTTTATTAAAAACTAGGTATCTAAACATATCATATATGTAATCAAGATAATACAAATAAGCATAGCAAATTAAAAGCATAGAGCATTAGCATGTATTTTTAGAAATTTAATATAGAAATTTAGAAATGTTCTACCAATTCACCATTGGATGGCAGTCTTAACATTGCTTTTGAGTAAGACAAAGGGAGTAGTTCCTAGATACTATATGTTTAGGAAATGCAGTCAGATGTAATTCAAGACACGTTGAGCATCTATTATTTACTACAGTATAAAATAGAAGAGATGGTCAAACAAACTGCTTCACTTGAAATACATCAGGTAACAGATTACTGAAAAATCATGGATATCCCCTGCTTGTTTATCGTGCTGCTATTTGTATTTAAAGAAGGGCAAAATACTGCTTCCCACTCTAAAATAATTTGCAAAAACAACTTGTACACAGCATGCCACATCCTTCATTTCTATCACTTTCCCAATTGTTACAGATGCATCAATTGGGCATTGATGCTCAAATCATATAATTTGCAACAAATAGAAAGCCTATGGAAATCACAGGTTCCTTGTGATAGAAAACAAATAATAGAGCAAAAAGAGGTAACGTGGAAAATTTGAAAGTCATAAAAATAGAAGCTAGCAGAAGACAAGAAAGTCAGACCAGTAGCAAAGCTTGAAAATCAGAAACACCACTTTTATTATATTATTGTAAGGTTTTTATATAAGTATAGGACCTTAGTTACTGCACGTTGGTCCAACAGTTAAAGACGCTGAGCTTGTCAGCTGGACAGCCCTGATTTGAGACCCAAGCACCGCGCAACAGGGTGAGCTCTTGTTCCTGCCTCAGCTACTGCCTACCTAACAGTTCAAAAGCATGCAAATGTGAATAGATTAATAGATACTACTTCACAGGAAGTTAATAGTGTTCCTTGTACCTCTGGCATATAGCCATGTTGGCCACATGACCATGGAAAATGTCTTTGGATAGCACTGGCTCCCGCGCCCAAGAAACGGAGATGAGCGCTGTGCCCTAGGGTTGGACACCATTGAAACCTTTACCTTTATAGTTTCAATAGCACTGTCATTGAGAGATATGCATATGCAAAAGCTTCATTTTATTGGTAGACAGACAGACACATTTTTGATATTAACCTTGATGTGGCTATGCAGTCAAATAAGCAGTAATGCATTTTAGTAATACAGAGAAGGTACAGACTAAATTACCAGCTTTAGCCATATCATGCTGCATGAAGCATCTCCTGGCTATGATGAGGATAATACCAGTCGGTGGGGATACATCTGGGCCACAAGCATAACCAAAGCTTCTTTTATCCAGAGCAGGGGTGTGAAACTCGCGTCGTCATGTCGTCACATGACATATCGCAACTTTTTCTCCTTCGCTAAAATGGGAGTGGATGTGGCCAGCACATGATGCACCCAGCCCGCAGGCCATAAGTTTGACACCCCTGATCTAGAGGACACATTGCAAGCCAACGTTGCATCTAGCATTGCTGCCACTGTGGAACAGCTAATTGGTGGGCCAAGTGCAATCCGTGAGGGTGTTTTACATTCATCAGTGTGCCTGTTGTGCAAGACTGTTTTAACTCTCAGTCCTTTTCTGCATTCTGTGTATGCCTTTAAAGGTGATATGTATGTATGTGGAGAGAGGGGGGGGTGAGATGTGATATGATATGATATGATATGATATGATATGATATGATATGATATACATAGATACAATAGAACCTCTGGTCACGAACGCTTCTGACCATGACCAAATCGGGTTCCGACCAAAAAAATTCACACAATTTTTTAATCTGGTTATGAACACATACTCGGGTGGTAATCAAACATGACCCCTGACCAAGAAATTCCTGAAGACGAAGAATTAGAAGATGAAGAAATCGCCAAAGTTATGGAATTAATGAAGGTGGTGACCAGAGGTTCTACTGTAAATAGATATGCATAATAGGGTATGTTACATTCATTATGCATATCATATCTATATCTCTATAGATGTAGATATGCATAATAAATGTAACAGATCTGTGCATTAATATCTACAAGATGTAGAATGTTCCATTCCAATAGTGGAATGTTCATGTTTATTATATTCCAGCCAGTTCCATGATTTTCCAGTTCAGTTTCCATGATATCCTCTTCCCTCCTATCAAATGCTAACATCAGGATTTATTTGTTTTTTGTGGGCAGTGAACAAGTTGCTTCTTCATTGAGTAATCCGAGGTGTTGTCTCTGCTTTAGGGTTTTTTTTCCATAAACATTATTTACTTTATCATAATCTAGATTGTATCTTAGAATTTCTCTATTCTAAGATCTACTAAGGAAACATCAGCTTTTTTAGGGTTAAAGCAACAAGATTTTGAATGTGCTGCAGGGAGAACAGTTGTAAATTCTTAAAATAAAAATCTACAATCATTTCCCCCGGCTCATACATAAAAAAAACTATTGGAATGGAGATGGGATTATGGCTGCAAAGTTTTCCCATTTGTATATTTTTCTCATCTTTAATATACTTCTCATCTCTTACACATCAAAATGAAGGGGAGGTGGGAAACTAGATCATATAACTATTTCCAGCCATTTAATCACTTTTCCCCTTATGCTGGTAAACAAAAATTTCAGTAATTCCATCATGTATTATTTACAGAGAAAAATACAGTTCCCTTAAACTGCTGAGGTAATGAATTTGATCAGGTACAAGGTATTGAATATGCTTTAAATATTTAATTGGGTTAAAAATAATGAATTAATCTTCACATTAGCATAGTGAGATATTACAACTGTGCTTTTTATATTGTAATGATGTTATTCCAAGCACAAGTTACTTCAAGTGCACCATTTCAACGATTTGTATATCCCACCAGTCCAAATATAAGCTCTCAGTACTTCATTATAGTAAATCCCATGGTGAGGTTTATTTCTTATTTCTTTTGAGCACAATATATGTAGTAAGATACCCTCCCCCCAAAAAACACTCTTTTGAGGCACAAAATGATCATGTAACAAAGTTGGCTTGGCTGTCCTTGTTTCTTGGAAAGAAACATTTGTGTGAGCTCATAGCTTTGAGCAATTTTTACTTTGAAGGGGAACTGTCCCTCATCGAGCAATGTTCTGGGCAAATCTTGGGCAAATAACCTGGTTGTCCTTGCCATCTAAAATCTCACTACATAAGAAGCTCCAGGTGTGATTCAGTGTAAGAGGGCCTGCATTCTACAGAAACACAATATAAATTTGGTTATGTTTGAATAAAATTAAAAACATTTATATTTAAAGCTGCAACCTTTTGACTCCCTTCTGTGATGAAGATATCAAATAGAAAACCTGAAAACAAAGAAATCACCAGATTCAGGAGATAATCATATGTGGGTTTAAATACAAAATTTCTGATGTTGTAATGAAGATGTGCAACTACACTCCAAGATCAGCCATTATCAGATGATTAGAAAATTCCCATTGCAACATCAGTTTTTAAAGAGAGATCCAGGGAAGAACAAGGAGCTAAGTATAGGTCAGCTAGTATAACATGAGTTCCACTTAAATGATTGGAAATAAATGTTACTGTTAAAATACACCAAACAAGTGCAAATGACGCCTTTCTGACTCACAGTCAAGATCAGCATTCCATTTCCAAACTATGCAAGCAGAACTAATTAGCACATACTCATTTCTTGTTTTATATGTCATCATTTAATAGCTTGCCCATTAATGGCTTTTGGCTGACAGTATAATATCCTTCCTTTGAAAAGCTTTGACTGTCCTTAAATGTTTGAACTGTAATTGTTATGTAACCCGGTGGAAGTGATGAATATTATTATTTTATATTTCACATCCATCTACAAAATATGTTCAAAGTAGCTTGCAAAAAATCATATACATATATATACATACATTATTGGTGTGTGAGTGTGTGAGTGTGTGTATATATATATCTTGCTTAGTATGTCCATATCATTCCAAAGGCACCTGTGAGGAGGTAGATCCCCAGGCGAGAGGTGGTGCATTCCAGAGGATAACAGGAAATTCAGCCCAGTTATACAGTAGTTCTCAACTTATGACTGGTGGCTAAGCGACCTTTCAAAGTTACAGTGGACTCTGAGAATGCTAAGGTTTTACACCTAGACAAGAAAAATCAAATGCACAGGAATAGAATAATTGGTATCTGGAACAATAGTAGTGACTGCGAGAGGGATCTTGGAGTCCAAGCGGATAATCACTGAAATATGAGCCAGCAGTCTGCTGCAGCTGCCAAAAAAGCCAATGTAGTCCTAGGCTGCATTGCCAGAGGAATAGAATATCTTTCTGATAGAAACATGAAGTGCTAGTATTACTTTGGTACTTACCTTGGTAAGTCCACACTTGGAATATTGCACCCAATTTTGGTCACCACAATATAAAAAAGATGTTGAGACTCTAGAAAGAGTGCCAAGAAGAGCAGTATAATGTTGGAAGAAATGTCCATCTGGGTTCAGTTCCAAGACACTGGAAACATGGAGACTGCTTGGAAAGATAGTTTAATGGTGGACAGCCTTGTGGCCCTGGGCAAAAATGAGCACATGGGTGAGAGAGGGAGAGAGATTTATACCCTCTGTTGGGCTTTGAACTTGCTTCCTGTTCCTGTGGCAAGAAATGTATCCTGATTGGTTGTCAGACTCCCAGGGGGCCATGCTGGGGTAACCTTGTAGGTTGTCTTGAGTCCCAGGCTTGGTTGAATCTTGCTGAGGGAGAGGGTGAGGAGAGCCTCTTCCATAATAGTTCACAGAATGTATTTCAAATGCAGATAGTATAGGTAAGATTCTGTCTATAATTGTGAAACAATAAAGAAGTCAGCTTGGGAAGTTTACTGTGTGTTTTCTTGATTTTGAGCCCAAAATCAGCACAAAACCTTCAAAATACGTTCAAAAACTAAAATAATAATAACAGTAAAAGGAGGTCTAACTTGGAACATTTTTATTATAACTTATTTTAAATACTTCTTGTTGTGAAACAATGTCCTAGCAAGCATAGTAAGTATAGAACAGCCAGAAGCTAGGTTTACATATTACATTAACCAAGCCTTATGGAGTAAATCTGTCTTATAACTTTTTCAGTGATGCTTTGAAGGAGTTAATGTGAGGCAATTCTATATTTTTCAAAGTTGAGGTCATATTTTTCCTATATTATGTCAGACATTAATAATGTCTAAGAGGTCTGTTTTGTTTTGGAGACACATATAAAAGATGGAAGATTAATCTTCCAATTTAAACTACAGCGTGAAGCATTTGCTAGATGCTTAAATTATTGCTGAGAGGTAGTTTATGATTCCCTGGGTTGAGCTCAAGAAACAATTCAAATTCCTAGAATTTATGCAACTTTAGTGGAGAATCTATAGCTCCATTGGTGGTATAAATTATTCTAGACTTTTAGTAAACTGTTAGGCATGCAAAACACAATGCATAGAGCATCAAAATAATTTATTCCAAGTTTTTTTTTAAAAAAATATTTATATTGTCATGTAGCCTATAAAATATAAAATCCATATCACTTGGAATGTCTAGTATAGACAACTATTTTATCAAGAGATTTTGTACATTATATAAAATATAAATTACTCTATATTTCTACCAATACCAGAGCAATTAAGATATCAAGGTCAGCTATTTGTGATGGGAAGCAACATTTGTGTTGACTACATTCCCAGAAACTCATAAAGAGTTTGAAGTGAATTGCAGGGAGGGAGGGTCTGACATTGCTATGCTGTGTGGCTGGTGCTTGCTGCTGAATAACAGACTACATCTGTGACTTACAATCATTCATTCATTCAGTGACCATTTAAAGCTACTATGGTGTTGAATGAAAGGACTTATGACCAAAGCCCAAAGTTACAGCCATTGCAGTGCCCCCATGGTGATGTGATCAAAATTTGGGTTGGGTTCTTTGCAGCTGAGCCACAATTACAACCACAAGGGTTCTTTAATTCCTCCACCCCCATCTATGTCCTGTGCTTTGCTGCCATAGCTGACCTTTGCCATCTTCTTTCTCCACTGCTGACAAAGTGTGAGGCCACCCTGCCCCTTTATGTCAAAAAGCCCTTTTTGTACAAAGCCAGCAAAAGCAAGCCTCTGTGCGAAGTTGGCAAAAGCAAACCCCTTTGCACCCCTTTGCCGCTGGCCCAAGCAGGGGCAGATGTTCCTCATTTGCCATGGATCTGGGGTTACTACTTTGTTTGCTTGTAAAACTTGTTATGAGATTTCCATCCTGTTGCAATGTAATTAGACTCTTAGGAGCTTACAAATAAGACAAAACACTACATGGAGAACAAGAGGACAAAACAGTACCCAAAACCATAAAACGTATGGGCCCAAACAACCTAGGTCAACCAGACCTCCAGAAGAACTCTGTTTCTTCCAAGAGAGAATCTTCTTTGATCTCTAGTGGGAGGCCATTCGAGACAGCCAGTGCTACTTCCCCCAAAGTGCCTCTGAGCATCAGTCCCTTGGCCTGATGGAAATGGAGAACAGTCTATCATCAGGAAGAAGCAAAAGGAGCAGAGCTTAAAGCACAACTTTGCCTTTGTCATTTGTCCTCCACTTCAACCCTACCTCAGATGGCTCTGGTGGGGAAGTATTAGGCAATCCAGGGCCAAAAGTCAGATGAGAAGGCTTAAGATGGTAAGGCATTCCTTCATTATTGCCCCCAAAATTGTACAGATGTGTCTAGGAACTCACAAGCACTCAGACTTCATACAAAGGAGATTTTATCTCTAATGGCTTATTGTGCACTGATTGTTATCACTGCAGTGAACAGAGCCAGAAAGGCATCTTTATCTCATGGGCAATTTATACACATAAACCTTTCCCGTTATTTTCTACTGGTTTGAAATGCAGTCTGAACACATGACAGAGTAATAGGATGATGTCATTGTAAAATCATATATTAAATATATTAGTAGAGCCAGTGGAGAATGAGAAAGCTTTTGAGATCAGTTTTATCATAGTTTTCCATTTGTTCCTCTAGAGCACAGCTCAGAAAAGATGCCAGAAAAGGAGTAGAGCAATTTAGCAAATTGAATTTCTGGTTGCTGTTTGCACAGTAATCAGGAAACCTTTTCCTTTTGACCTGATTTATACAAGATGCCAGGTTTGTTATCCAAAAAGCTCGATCTAAATTACAACAATCAGTTGTTGTTGTTGTTGTTCCTTTCCTTCCTTTCTCTTTCTCTTTCCCTTTATTTTTCCTCTTCCCTTCCCTTCCCTTTTTGTAGAACTCTACCATGCTGGAGAAGAAAGTGCCCTGGTTTGTCACGTTGACAGCCCTCAATCAGTGGTGGGATCCAATTAATTTAACAACCGGTTCATCCTAAAGACTGGGTGTGTGTGGCTGGGGGGGGAGTGTCATGTGACTGAGTGGGCATGGCCAACTCGATGTCACTCATGGAAAGGTGGGGCGGCGCAGGCAGGCCGAAATGGTGGTGACCGGAGCCTTAGACTTACCTTTGGGCAGCAAAACCAATGGTGATTGTCCAATGCCTCATCTCTTGCTGGGTCTCACTGCCCGACAGTCAGGGTTTTTAAAAAGGGTTTTGCAGCAGGAAACAGTGGGCGGCTACTTCTAGCCTTTGTTGGTGCAGCTGCGCACACAACCCTGCCCCAAGACACTGGCTTGCAGCCGCCAGTCATTTTCAGCTCGAGAAGCCTGCGGCTGCTGGTCTTTTTCAGCATGAGAACCCTGTGGCCACGGGTCTTTTTCAGTGTGAGAAGCCTGCGGCCACTGGTGTTTTTCAGCACGAGAAGCCTACAGCCATTGCTCTTTGCTGGCACGAAGGGCCTGCAGCCGCCGCCTCTTTGCCGGTCAGAACTGAGCCAGCAGTGGTGGCTGCAGGCTTCATGTGCTGAAAAACACCAGTGGCTGCAGGCTTCTCACACCAGCAAAGAGGTAGTGGCTGCAGGCTTCTCGGTGGGGGGTAGGACATGGCCAGGCTTAGATCCCTTTTGGGCCCTGCTCTGGGCTGCCGCCTGCTCGACCTCCACTCTGCCTCAGGTACCACATCCAGCCCACAACAAGGGGACATGCTGCTTCCAGGCCAGCCCGGCCGGTAGATGGGCAAGTGAATGGCTCTCCGGGGAGGCATTTTCTCTCAAGCCTCCCTCCCAGAAGGCTGCACGGAAGCTGAAGCTGTGCCCAAGCTGTCCCCCACCGAGCTGGTCCTTCGGCTGAGCACAGCAAGCCCGGAGCAGATCTTCCTTCCCTACTGTCAGCCTTACCTTCTAGCCCATGGGGCTCACACTGTTCTCACAGTGGTGGCTCAGCATGCAGGCAGAGGCCCAGGGGAAAGTCAGAGCCAGGGACTTGTGTCCACTGACCCGAGACAAAGAGCGAGTGGGCGAAAGTGGAGGTCTAGGGAAGGCCAGAGCCAGAGATTGACATGTCCCCCAATCTGAGGCAGAGGGCGAGTGGGTGGCATGCAGGCAGAAAAATGGAGAGAGACAGGCCTGAAAGGCAGCCTCACCTCGCTGTGTCCATCCTGAGGCGGCCCTTTGGCCAAGCGCCTTACCTTTGTGGGTAGCTGCGGTGAGCAGAGTGGGTGAGGCACGGAGATCAGCTGGGCCACATGGTCTAAGCGAGTGAGCGAAGAAGTCAGAGAGTAGCTGGGCGCAGGCGTGACTCTAGCCACCAGCCAAGATGGGCGAGGCGAGATAGGGTGGGGTGGGGCTGGCCAGTGGTGGGATTTGCTGGTTTGCCGAACTGTGCAAAATCTTAACAACCGGTTCACTTGAACTGATGCAAACCGGCTGAAGATCACCTCTGCTTTCAACTGTCCAGGAACTTTTGTTTGATCATCATTCTGATGTAAAGAGAGTGGTAGGTCTTGGCCCAGCCCAGATGGCCATTTAAAGTACATTGCAGCTAGTGCTACGGCAGCTGGTAGCTTCCTCCTCCTCCTGCAAATCTCTTTTGGCAGCCACAGTTGAAGATCAGACTTAGATTCTTCTGCAGCAAAAGATGCAATTTCCTGTCTTGCTTTTCACATCTTTTTGTTTAATGTTGCACCCTGATCATCCAATGCTATTGCTGCTGGCTCCTCTAGTTACAGTTGTCTCTTGGTGCCAGGCTAATATACACTACACATTGTGTGCATTATGCATTACACCCTAATCACTAAATGGCAGTGGTAAGAGGCATTGTGTCTTCGTCTGCATCTAACCATTGTTGTGCCATAATTTTTATGCCACATTTCTCATGAGTTTGCCTTTATTTGGTTTCCAACTCATGACAAACTCCACTTTAAGTTGTCTTTAGCTTTCCCAGTAGTAAAGAAGCGTTTCTTCCATTATTCCAACAGTATTGGTACATGGCCTCTAGGTAGATAAATCCTGCACTAGTTTTGTTCTCCAGTACTTTGGAGGAAGATTGGTTGAAAGTAAGTACAAATTTCATGCAGACTATGTAATCTTCTGGGATACTATACTGATAGTTTTCTGCCAATGAATGGATAACTCAGTAACACAAATAGGATATCTGGGCTGCAACAGTTAAGATGACTGCAAGATGGAAGCAAATATTTAGAGTTTCAGTGTCCATTAGATGCCATCTAGTGGAAATTTGACAAAAGGCCCATATATCTACATTGTACTTCAGTAGTGAAGCTCACAGTCAGCTATTTCTATTTCTGTTTAGGTTGAAGAATGAAATTTCCAGATTGGGGACTCTTCTAGGATAGGGAGGAGAACCTGGTGTCTTCTAAATTATTTGATCTTCCCGTTATCCCAAGTCAGTATATTCAACAGCAATAGACTATGGGTGTTGTGGTCCAAAGTATGCTTCATAATCTAACACTTCCATGGCGCTGGGTATTATGGGAGTAATCACTATACAATTTCACACCCATGGCTAGCACAAGGTTTGTTTTAACAATGGTGTATTAAATATTTGTTGTGGTGGTTCATACATTGCCACTCTATGAACCACCACCACGACAACCCAGAACAATTCTCCTTTCAAATGAGCTTTCCTCTTGAATTTAGTTTTGGAAATTTATATTGAATGTATGATCTGTTTTCTAAAATAACATTTGGGCAATTAATATTGTTTTTGCCTGGAAGACATTAATGATATCAAATCAAATCTTTATTGCTGCCTTTGGGCCAGAAATAATATCAGTATTTAGATTGTGACATTTTTCCAGCAAATGATTGTATGCAAATATTTGAGTCAGCTCAGAATGAACATTTTAAAGGATTATTTGGGTAAACAGTGTCTCCTGAGCAACTTTTATAACTAAACATTGTGAGTCAGTGACAGTCTGTTTCCTTCAGGGAGACATTTATGTGTGTCATTACAAATTAATTTGTAATTTGTTGTTACCATAATCTGTTCCCAGCTTTGAATCTTTTATTTAGGATATAGAAGGAGTCATCTTATTTTATTTTGCTCAACTCCTGGTCTGGGCAGAATTATGCAAGTATTTATTTGAATTATACATAACCCTTTGTCAGATGAATAACAAAGATTGCTAGCCAAATTAAATTGTAGGTTTTTATTTAAAGCACGTATGTGTTTACCTTATGCAGATTCTTACCTTTGCAACTGATTTTTAAGTAAAGGAATTAATCATAATCACACCCAGCAAATAGATTCCATAGAAATCCCAGATGATGGATGGATGCATGGTTACACTTTCATGGAGGCTTAGAGATTGCATCTCCTCAAAGGAGTATAATTAAAACTTAATATTGGAACACAGTGAAAACCAAATGAACCACTAAAAAAAAAAATCTGAATTTCAGTTTATACTGAATAATAAAATCTCATTAAAAAGTTGCCAGGAATCTGGTCTATCACATTTGTTGCTTCTTCATTCTGATTGCTTGGGTTAAATTGGTCAAATGATACTGTCAGTTCACCAGGGGGGAATGCCCCCTCATTTCCACACAATAACATGTGAGGCTGATCATCAATTATAGGGAGCATTTCAGTACATTTATTGATATAAGGTGCTATAATACATTGCTGAATCTAAGAGTTTTATAGTATGGCAGATCACATGCTATATGACTTTATGAAATAAATAAAAGTAGCACCAAACTATGGTTTATTCATTGATTCAAAATCCTTTTATATATCAGCAGAATACAGAAAATAAAGTCAAACAAAGATGAATACATTTTTACAGAACTGTAGATACGCTGAGGTGTTTGTTTCTATGCTTAATAAACTGGATTTATTTCACAGGTAAGACAGAAGTAATGTACTAATGAGATTGTACACCATTTAAATGAGTAGGGACATCTTTGAAGCTATTTTGGATCCTGCCATTGCTCTTGGAAAGTCAAAGTAATTGTTGGGGCTGTAGAAATACCCTTGACTTCCTTCACTTGATGTTCCAGTTATATGCAGCTTCACAGAGAAGACAGATTTAGTCCTAGTGAGTCATCCATTAATCTTGTCCTGACTAGATTACTGAGCCTGCATTTGAAGTGTAGTTGAGGAACTAAAGCTACCATAGTACAAAATGTTATTTCATTGGCCTTGCATTATTCTGAGCACAATTCGAGCACCTTACTTATAAAGCATTACCTGGGTTGGGATCAAGAGCTATGAAAATTTGTCTCCACCTCTATATGTCTGTTTATAGTTTCCTTTGAGGTAGTGTGTGGAAATGAAGGAATAAGACATTTCCTGAGATGTCATCCAGATTGTGTTTTAAACAGTCCCTTAAAAGCTTTCTGTACCTCTTGGCTGCCAACTGATTTTAGGTAAATCAGTTCTTCATTTTAAGTATTTTCTTGGTCTTAGCATTGCTGTTTCATTTAATTAATAATCCTTAATTAGATAGCGATATAATTATATGCTTCTTAATAAAATATATTTATTTCACATAGTATACCACAGAAGGCCCAGACAGCTGCCAGCCTTACCACATCTGTGTATTCTTGTTCTGTAGAATATAAGTTCTATTTTCTAAATTGTCACTGGGCTTGGGAGTCCCTTTCTAGCCAACGGATGACTTAGAAATTTTTATTAATAAATATTTAACACAGAGATGTTTACATATTCAGATGACTATAGAAATGAAATGAAATAGACTTACGAATCAAAAGTGGACTGACTTGCCTTTATTTTTCAGAATAGTTTAATGTCCATGCTGTAGGAATACTATCGCCAGGATTAACTTTTGTCTTAGAAGTTGTTTGCTATGTGGCCTGGGATAATGCTCTCTAAATTTACATTTCTCAAATTTGGAACTGTAAGAATAACTACTCAGTAATTTGAATCCATACAGCAGTATCTGCCAAGGTTAAATTTATAGAAATGTTTTCTATCTCTTGTATTACTATTTGTAGGGTATTTTATTTTATTTTCTACGAAATAAAAGCCAGTCCAGTTTGTGTTATGAAACTGTACAGGAAAACAGTGATTGACAACTATTTTAAAAATCTTCATTTGCTTTTATACTTATGACTATCATTTATACTTGCAATTCACTTCTCAAACATGTTAAGACATTAATGTATGAGAAGTTTGTTTAGTAGCAGTATCAGTAAAAAGCCCTGCACTGTATTTCTTACATATTTCAAATCTTACAATTATGCAATATTTTGGTAGGCCAAGCACATTAATACTTTGAAGAGTTTAATGTTCCATATGCCAGAAGCAACTTTATTTGATTATCAATATCAATAAATATTGGTACAATATTTATTGTACCAATAAGGAGGAGGAGAAGGCATACATTGGCAAGTGTAATAAACTCTTTGCAAGTTTAGTTTTGTACAATTGTCTAGGACCCCTAAAATGATTGATTATATTTCCATTGAGGTTAGCAATAAAGCAGATAAAAACACAAAAGCAATACTTAAGGCTTGAAAGTATCTTTTTCAAAAGCATAAGCAGCAATGAATGATCCTCTTGCTATATTGGTTGACTTACCTTCAGATACAGGCAATCTAATTAAGGCATGTGCTTGATGAAATATTCACCCCATTAGGAAGGAAAAATGTGTCATTACTATTACATTGGATTGTGAACAACAACCAGATGGCTGGAATAGATGCAAACAGGACTTGTATCTGCAGTATTGTCTCTTTTGTTCTGTATTCGTTTTCACTCTCTGTTGATATTCAGGGATGAATTGGGAATCAAATGAGTCAGGGGTATGTAATCTATCCCCCATAGTTTGCCATGGCACTTTATCCATGATTAACATTAAGCCATGCTTAGAGTTTCATTATCATACCAAAGCAATTTTGTTTACTTTCTACCAGCAATTGGTTGGTTGAATTAGCAACAAACTATTAGATACTTTTACAGATAATTCAGCCCTAAAATGCATACTTTTAACATTGATCAATCTATCACATTAAGCATGGTAAAAAAAACTGCAATTTCTGTTAATATTTTTGTGCCAAGTGATTAGTTTCTGTATATTTTTCCCGAGATATATACATAAGCAACATTTCTAAACCACAGTTACTCATAAAGTGTTCTATTTCTCAGGTGGATGTAATTCATGACCCAACTTGTAATTT
>JANHFL010003107.1:0-17972 GCA_032468155.1 Oxyrhabdium leporinum
CCAAGTTTCCAGTCCTGGTTTTCTAGTGAATCATAATATACATTTTTAATCTGATCAGCACCGTTGCATTACAATTGTATTCATTTGTTCTGAAATTTATTTGTACTCTTGGATTAGCTGAATCAATTTAATCATATATTTTTTATTAAGTACTCCCCAATACTATGAACTTGACTTTTTTGTTGAAATTTGGTGTTATTATATTATTTTATTTTTGACTTGCAAAATAAGATGGGTCTATATATAAACATTCTTAGCAACACCATTAAAGATTTATGTTGTATGTAGTAAATGCACTCAATATAACAGAGCTATATTTCAAAAATTAAATCTAGAAGAAAAGAAATCAGTTTGAATTATTTTATATTTGGGTACATGTATAATACTGTACTATATGTAATTCAATGCCTTATTCCTATTTTAGGAAAAACCCCTGTCTAGATCTCTTCAGAGAGGTGAAGATTTTCAGTTTGATCAGGTTGGTAATTTTTTTTTTCAAAACTTAAAACCCTGTATTTGATAGAGTATTTAAATAGCAGGGGTCATAGAAATCCACTATGTACATTTCCTACGGACTGTAACTTGGTTGACAGATTTTGTTGCACAAGTTGGTTAAAAGCAGGTTTCTGTGATATTTATATTTGAAATATTTCAGAGTTTTTACTTAGTTTAGAAATCTTTAGTTGCACCAAAGAAGATACAGTAGTGCTTAAATGTTTGTGGACCTTTTTGAATGTTCAGTATTTCTGCACAAGTATTACCTAAAATGTGATCTGTTCTCCACACAAGTCCTATAACGAGATAAAAACCTAATTAAACACAAGTCAAAAACATTTTACTGATTCATTTGTTTATTGGAGAAAATGATGAAGAGGAGAGAAACTTTCTTATATCTTCTTATATCAAGAAGTGTTAACTAAATGTTAACTACCAATAGAAAAACATGTTAACCTATAATTTAGAAGTTGTCAAATTGTGGATTGTGATCCTGCTGGGAGATAATTAGAATTCTTGAAAGAAGCCAGTTTTCTTAAAAATTGCCTCAGGTATGAGTAATGAAACTCAGACTTTCCTATGTTACTTCATATTTTTCCACATGCTTTCTTTTCTTGGTTAAAATACAAGCATTCTTTAAATCACATGTAAAGAATTCTACATTATAAATTATCAATAAAGAATTTTATATTCTTTAGTTTATAAGACATATAAATTATAAGACGTATACATTACTTTTTGAGTCTCTGGCACCTGCACAAGTTGTTCTAGTAGTATATCAGTAGTGCTGAGAATATCTGTAGAAGGTTACAGGATTGTAAAGTCAGCATGGTTCACTATTTTAAATATTGAGACTTTCAGAATGGAAATGTTTCTGTTGGGGGAAGCACCATAGTGTGTGAATCACGTTTTTTTCTACAGTTGCTGGTATACCAATAAAAAAGAAATGTGGAATGAGAAATGAGTTGCTGTCAAAAAAAGAAAGAAAGAAAGAAAAGTTGATTTTTAAAAAATCATGGGATATGTCATACAAGTTCATTTATCTATTAATCACAGTGCATAGTTTGAGCGTACAGATCTAGTATGATTTAGTGCAAACTTTGGTGTTGACGTTTGAATAAATACATGTTGAGATTTTTGCTACAGCATAAAAATGACAGATGATGCCATCGTGTTATAGCTGCACTGCAGTTTGTACATCCATCCACAAAATACCTAAAAGAGAAGGTTCTGGAAAATATATTATGTAAACTCAATTACTTTATGAAAACCATTAATATTTTCTCTTGACAGTTGATAAGCTCTATGAGCTCAGTAGCAGAGCACTGTCTCCCCTCCTTATTACGCACCTTGTTTGACTGGTACAAACGCCAAAATGGAACTGAAGATGAATCTTATGAATACAGGCCTCGGTCCAGCACAAAGTGTAAGGGGTGAGTGCACTAGAGTGATAAACACCTGTGGTAGGTAATTGCATCCTCTAATTACATATTCCTTGAATAATTCAACATTTTATAAACGTCAGCTTTAACATGGACTAAACGTATTAGGTTTGTCATCTGTCAACTCTAAACTCGACCCCAGAGCATGCTCTCATATAGATTAGTCTTCAGCTTCACAATTGGATAAACTTAAATAACAGATAGGTAGTCAAACATTGAAATATAGTTGAATGGAATTAATAAATGTGATGCTACGATGAATGAAGTTAACAATGCAAGACCAAACTGTTCTAGCCTGCAACTTAAAATTGCAGAAGACCAAACATAATTTGTTTGGAAAAAATAATTTAAAGAAGATTGTAAATTTTCTAAAAACAATAAAGCAGTACGTTCTTAATAGCCAGGGTTGATCAATTATTGATATAACTACAGAAGGAAAATGTAAGCACCTTTAATCTCAGATACTCAGAAACAATTAGCAAATTATGTACTGTAATTCCTTGCTCAGTTAAATATAGTAGCAGTTCCTGACGTTTGCTTTAAACATTAGTAATCAATTGGATATTTCTCTGAACTTAATTTCCTAATAGATTTTTTCCTATTTTTTTTCTTTTTGCTGCTGTCAGATTGTAAGGGCTGAATGGAATTCCAGGATGAAGATGGGCATTGGTGTAGAAAGATTTTGTGTAACTTTCTTGATTCTGTGCATATACATAAAAAGTTACATGTATTTCTGTTTTGAGAAAGGAGCTTGTCAAATATATCTGATATGTTTTATTTGTTTCAGAGATGAGCAGCAGCGAGAGAGGGATTATCTACTTGAACGAAGGGATTTAGCTGTAGATTTTATTTTTTGCTTAGTTTTAGTAGAAGTTCTAAAACAGGTAAGCTCTTCAATGTCTGCTAGATATAAACTATTTATTTTAATTACAAAAACAGCTGAATGTCTTTGTGTTCTGCTTAGAAATGGAATATAAAGTTGGAGTAGAATGCTAATTTTTTTCCCCACATTGTGCACTGTAAAATATAGTTCCATTAAAATGAAATCAATATTTCTGTGGGGGAAAAAGAGTTCATTTAATTTATTCGGATCCCAAATAAAAATATGCCATTCTGTATATATTTGCACATATGTTTATCCAATAACAGTGACAATTCATATTCTGATAAAATGTCTAAGCCATAAAGATAAGCAGTACATGCCCTCTCTTTACAGATACCTGTTCATCCAGTGCCTGACCCTTTAGTTCATGAAGTTCTAAATTTGGCTTTTAAGCACTTTAAACACAAGGAAGGGTAAGTATATTTAGGATGCCAAGTCTTTAAATATTTCTGACTTATGAGCGAGTACTAACCATTCCAATATCTCAGAGAAGTTGCACTAATGCAGAAGTTTTTGAATTCAACTTGTTAATTATTTATATTTTTTGCTAAACAACACCTTCATAATTTAACAGATATGCTTGCTATTGACTTTGTCTAAATTTATTCCTAAAGAAATTTGTATAAAATTGAGGATTGCAAAGGCCTGGGTCCTATGAGAAAGAACATGCAAGCATCTTTTCCAATCCTATATCGCAAAGTAATAGCATAATAAGTATTAAAGTGCTGATTTAAGAATATCTAAAATGTTACGATAGTTAATAAATAACCCTGAATGGATATAGTAAAATTAAGAGTCAACATTAGCAACGGTTAACATTCTGCCTTGATGGTTTCAAATGTGGGAAATTGCCTCTATAATGATTACATGATTCTTGGGGCTGTTGCTATAGGAATAGTACAAAAGTTTATAACACTTCTGGAAGTCATTGTTGAATTACCTGCTAGAAAATAGAGTTAACTAGAAGATTGTGGTATTCAAACACATAGAGAAGTTCCCTGAGATTGGGCTCCAGCAAGAATCTGAAAGCTTGGAAGACTAAATCTCTAGTCCCAATGACAGACTCAGATTGGATCCTATTCAAACTTTGCACATATTGGCACAACAGGGATTTTTGCACCATTGTGAGTTAAAAAGGGCAATATAAAAAGCGGCTTTGCTTAATGACAACATGATTTGTTTTAAAAATCAAATCTGATTCAAAATACACAACCACAACAAGCTACAATGGAAATTCAGGTCCCAATTGTGGTTGTAAGTTGAGGACTTACCTGTATGTGCAGCATTGTGTTAACTCTATCCTAATACGAAATTTGTGGTTTTCCTTTTGTTACGTTTTCTTTTCATTGTAGGTATTCAGGGACCAACACTGGAAATGTCCATATCATTGCAGATTTATATGCAGAAGTGATAGGTGTTCTTGCCCAATCAAAGTAAGCAGCTTCTTTTTCAAGATTTAAAAATTTCTTCTTTGCCACAAGTTTACATATAACGGTAAATGCTTAATGATCCCAGATAATGTGGTTTTTTAGCATAACAAATAGTTTAGCATAACAAATTAATATCTACTAATCAATTGTCACCGTGATAAATTGTTTTGCAAGCATCTCTCTTAATGAGTGCATTCACTTTGAGTATTTTCTTTTAAAATGTTTTTTCTTTCCTATCTCAAAAACACACAAGAATGGTTTTCGATGGTGCTAAAAGTCAGAGTGACTTAATTGATCTAATGTGATCTAATATGACCCAGAATTGTTTGTATGGTTGTAACTATATTTTTTAAATGAGGGCAATTATTTTACTTCATACGAAAATCATTTTATCCATTCTTTTTGAAAACCTTGCTATTTTTTGACGTAGGTTTCAAGCTGTCAGAAAAAAATTTGTTACAGAATTAAAGGAACTGAGGCAAAAGGAACAGAGCCCTCATGTGGTACAAAGTATCATCAGCTTAATTATGGGGATGAAGTTTTTCAGAGTAAAAATGTATCCTGTGGAAGATTTTGAAGCATCATTTCAATTCATGCAGGTAAAGTATTGCATCATATTAATAGTGAGGATTATTTAACTATTACGTAACTAACAGGTAATCCTGGATAGTTGAAATTTCTTCACCATTTAAAAAGTTAAAAGAAAATCAGCACATTATACTTAAATTGGAAAAGTAACTTTCCCCTACCTGATTTTCAGCACAAAGCTGTTGGCTAGGAATTCTTGAATTCTAATCCCAACATACCTGGAAAAAAGTTCAGACTATGTGGTGTTTTACATATTATTTATTTTCTGTAAAAAATGTTAATGTATAACTCATTACAACTAGTAATCTAATGATTTATGCATGGTAATTAATGAATATCCCCCCCCCAAAAAAAAGCAATGATAGGCATATTATTGGGGGTGGGTGGGGAGAAAGACACTATGGAGAAATGTAAATTCAAAGAAAGTTAACTATAAATCCTCTGGGAATGTATGAATGAAGTTGAGTTTAAAAAATTCTTCTTGGTTTCTCATAAGTTTCCAAATAGGATTTTACTCTTGAGTTCTGGGAAATACTTCCTGAATGCATGTATCCATAGCTAGAGATTGACTGTAAATTCTTGAATTCTATCATAAGGAGCAAAAATAGTGATAGAAAGCCATCATTTGGAAAGTTTCAACAATTTGGTCTTTTCAGTGATATTCCAGAAAAGAGACAGTTTCTTTCTTCAGCTATTTGTCCCAACATCTTTCTCTTTGTCAACAATTGAAATCAGCGTAAAACAGAAGGAACATTGTGGTCTACTCTACTTAATCTTCAGAAAGGAAAGCAAACAAGCTGAAATATAGTGACTTGCTTATCACATAATTAACTACTTTGATTGTAGTGTTGAGGCATTACAATCTCTAGCCAGCATTTGGCTATGTATGACATTCTGCATGCTGAAACTATATAGGATTTTTTTTTCCTGAAAACTTTTTTTGAATATAGCATTGCAGGAGCATAATCAGCACCAATTCTGGACAGGTTTTTTTTTTTTTTAAACCAAATCATTGTTTTGAAGATTTTTTCCAATGGCTTCAAAATATCCATTTTGCAGTAGTTTTCAAGACTTGGAAAAAAAAGCCTTAATATATGTAACTTCATATCACAAATAGTTGAACGCTGTCATCATTTGGTTTATCACGAATATTAGCAAAAGTGGTGTAATATTTTCCAAAACTTGGAATTTTGCATAGGAAAAAATTGTTCCTATCAAAATCAGCTTCAGCTTATTTATAGAATAAAAACGCTGCTGATTTAAAGTCTCCAAATTCATTCCAGTTTAAACTGGACTATTTTGTTGCCTGTACCTAGTACTTTATCTGCAATAGGTTTTGTTTGCTGTTATTTTTCATTTATTCTTACTGAAGAAGATAGTGCACAACAGAAATTTGATAGCTATTTTCTTGCAGGAATGTGCACAGTATTTTTTGGAGGTAAAAGATAAAGACATAAAGCATTCGCTTGCTGGTTTGTTTGTAGAAATTCTCATCCCTGTTGCTGCTGTAAGTATGATTTATTATTTCGCAAATAAGAGTGTATGGTGTTTATGCAAAAGTAGAGACATTTTCTCCTCAAATGGAGTTCACAGGTCTGAAAAACCTACTTTTTTGTATTTTAATGTATTTTGCCATACAAATAATGATGAATGAAGTTTAATTTTTTTACAACCAAGTATGTGATTTTTTTTTAAAAAAAATCCCTTATGGTGTTTACTTGTCTAATTAAGACCAAAGTTCACCTGCTCACAATTCAATAAAAAACTTTTTCCCCCCATTTTTAGCACAGGAACCAGTTGAATTAAAGTAAATGTACAGCTGTTCTTTCTGTGTCTCTGTTATTTTATTTATTTTATTTTATTTTTTGCTATTTATGGTAGGACTTTTATGCAGTATTCAAGCTAAATCTTTAAAGTGCTTGGACTTGGACTAAGTGTTTTGTTGTATAACTGAATTATTTTTAACAGCAGGATTTAAATCTGTGAGAAAGTATTACATCACTCTCATGCTTTGTATCATTTTCTGTGTTGCTAACTTTATCCTTGAAGATATAATGTAGATCTGTTTCTTTTGATTCTAGGCTGTTAAAAATGAAGTGAATGTGCCATGCCTGAAAAATTTTGTGGAGATGCTCTATCAGACAACATTTGAGCTGAGCTCAAGAAAGAAGCATTCATTGGTATTTCAAGTTATTTAATTTTTGTCTAGTGATACAGTACATGCAATCTGATAGTATGTCACATAGCAAATATCTGGGATCAGAATTTGACAGAGAACTACAAGCTTTTTTATTGATAGGATATTTTAAATTAAAGTTATTTTATTCCAGTGGTAATCAAATTATTTTATATTATGGACTGGTTATCTATTTATATGTGTAGCCATTGAGGGAAGCATTTTCAGTTGTGTCAACTGATGTTTAGAAAACTTTTCTCAGGTGCCAAACCTATTTTAAATTTTGTTTGAAGAAAAAAGCTGTTTTCCCATATTGGTTTAAAATGGGCCTGGGTGGGGCTGTTTGCTGAGCATCTGTAAACCACTTACAGAGGCCTGTAAAGTAGTATGAAATGGTATATAAGTCTAAGTGCTATTGCTATTATAGTTTAGATTCATTTATGTATCAGGGTAAGAATGCAATCACAGATACCGTCAAATATTTACCAAACTGTGGTTCGTTTAACCATACTTTATTGAATGCACCACAGTTCATTAAATATATACAGCTCACTGGTCCAGTAATCATTTTTTTTACAAGTTTACAGTGTCTGAGTTTGCCTGCTTAATAACCCAGCCATGCTATATTTTGTTTTTCTGAAAGTCGTAACAAATTGTTCCTCTCTCACAGGCTTTGTATCCATTGATCACCTGTTTGTTGTGTGTCAGTCAGAAGCAGTTTTTTTTAAATAACTGGCATATCTTCCTACAGAATTGTCTGTCTCATTTGAAGGTAAGGACTGTTTCATCATGCTCCTGTCAGATTTAGTAAGTAATATTCTCAGTCTAGATTAACCACAAAATCATGTCCGTATAAAATAAATTAGAGGAGAATATTTGTAACTCAAGGTTGAACTGAGGCTAGAGTCCTTGGTGTTCTCTGAGCTTGTTGTTTACAGATGGTAACAAATGATTTGATTGCAATTAGGTAATCCGGGCAAGAATACTTGTGGGTCACAATAACTTGTGAACCTCTTTGAAGCCTATTCACGAGGCTTGTAAATTGAAGCTATTTCAAGTCAGAATAACCTGTTCCTGCATATTTCTCAGAATTGGTTTTTCATATCGCCTATGCTCATTTTATCCATTGTGAATTCCAGTTATTTAGAAATTTACGTTGGGGAAGTTGGACTTGATTATGAGTCTTTTTTAATATTGCTTTCCACTGGAAGCTGCTTGGGATATCTGTGCCTAAAACCAAGAACCTTCTTGAGTGCAGCTCTGATGTTGACCAAAGATCGAGAATGTTTTTGCAGCCAGGAGCTGCATTTCCTTACTTTTTATGTGTGTGTTTCTACATTTATTTATTGCCCCAGATTGGATGCTAAAATATCAAGCCTTTTGCATTTTAATGGGAGGTTAAGGGCAAACGAGTGACACTAAGAGAGCCAGTTTGGTATAGTAGTTAAGGCATCAAGCTAGAAATCAGGAGAGTGTGAGTTCTAGTCTTACCTTAGGCACAAAGCCCGCTGGGTATCTTGGGCTATTCACTATGTCTCAGCCCTAGGAAGGAGGCAATGGCAAACCACCTCCCCAAAAAAAATGCCAAAAAATCCTGCAGGGATTTGTCTGGCTCTTCAAGAATCAAGATTGAACAAAAGGGGGGAGGGATTGATGTTTAAAGATTACAGAATCTTAAATCAGCTACTTATCCTCTTAATCTTATAAAAAAGTGGGTGGGAGGATCATATATTCCAAAATAAATAGTGTTGACACTGAACTTCAGTGGCATAATCTGAAAAAAAATACTCTAAAACACAGAAACAGGACTGAGGAGCCTTGTCTTTAATGCAGGTTGCTCATCACTGATGTAGATGTTCTGTTACCAAAACAGAATATTACCCTTTTCTCCTGTAAGTGCCCAGAAGCCTGAAGGAGGGGCGGAAAGAGCAGATAGAAAATCAATAATGGCATCAGAGATCAGAATATGTTGTATATAACCCTGCTTTTTCTTGTGAGTTCTGTTTTTGTTATTGTGGAGATATCAGTTTGAAGTCATAGGGTAGTGGAACATTCACTATTACGATAATGTACAGTGTTTATGATGCCATCCATCTGTGTAAGGTGTGGAATCACATCAATTTTAATGGAAAACCTGCAAGCACTTTTTAATTAATGTCACTGTAACATTTGAATAATATATGTGCTTGATTGATTTTGTTAATAACATTGCTGTTAATGCCTAGGCTTTAAATTGTATAACAACAATTCAACAGTTGGATGTGTTAGGGTAGTATTCTTTCTCTTACTATTTACTTTGTCAAAGTTGTATGTATTTCTTTACACAATGGCAACTCTTTTGCAACACTTCCCCTTTTATTGTCTCTGTCTACCTGCTGTTGCTATGTGTTAAATATAAAGGGGTATGCAAGTATCTTTTTAATTTTCTTATTTAGAAACATCACAATGCTGACAATGGGCAAATAAAAACTTCCATTGTCGGGGATTTTTGTTGCCATATAGCATGTATCACATATTTTAATATCTTTTGTTCCCCTAACAACATAACATTTTATGATGTGGCTCTGTTCAATAGAAAAAACTAAAGCTATTACGGTATGTGTTTATTTAATTTTTTAATTTGTTTATTAAAAACCTGCAATATTACAGAGTTTTTATTTAAATCAGATTTGGAAAAATACTCGAGACACTGAGATTTTACAATACAAACATAATTATGCTCAAATTCTGTAACTATCAAATCTGCCAAGTAAATTTAGTTCTCTACTATTTTCTCTTAAACGTGTTTCAATTGTTTTAAAACATTAAGTATCATTTAAATCATTAAGTAGTAAGTTATCACAACTCAGAATAAAACTAATACAGAGCCTATATAAATAAAGTATCAGAACTAATAACGTATCTTTTAAGATATGTCTCAGAATGCTGGTTGACAAAATTTTAATTATCAGCCTGCTCACCTCAATGCAGGAAAACATGGATGAACAACTCAGAACTTCCAGTTACTGAATATTCGGGATCTTTATCCTAATACAAATAATTTTGTAATACTTGGATTTGATTGCACCTGATATAGGATTCCATTTCTTATCATGGGGTTTAAGTGAATTGATAATAACTTGGCGGGTGTATGGATCAACCTTTAGATTAAAAAGAATTAGCAGTGTAATCCTATGCATGTCTACCGGAAGTTAATCCTACTCAAGGTTTATTCCTTACTGCATTGGATTGTAGTCTGGTTAATGGATGTTTAGGCCACAAAGGAAATACAAGTAGTTTTAAATATTTGTAAACCAAGAAAGAAAGAAAACAGACGTTTCTCTTTGTAAGGAAAATAGGAAAATATTATTTTTGCATGTTTTTAGAATTATAAAAGAAAATTTTAAAAAATGTTTATAGACAATTTTAAGACTAATCAGTTTGTTGGAATTCCAGCAGCTATTTTTAAAATGTTCAAAATTGTTCATGTCTTCATTGATATAATTCAAGTTTAGATGTAGACTATTCTTGCATCTAGTTTCTAAACAGTGACGGTGAGATATTGTAAATAACATACAGTATTTTAAGGACACTGAATTACAGTATTGTAGTATCCAAATCATGCTTGTAGCCATGGTGGTGCAGTAGTTAGAATGCAGTATTGCAGGCTGTTCCAGGTGTTCAATCCTGACAGGCTCAAGGTTGACTCAGCCTTCCATCCTTCCGAGGTTAGTAAAATGAGGACCCAGATTATTGGGGCAAATATGCTGACGTTGTAAACCGCTCAGAGAGTGCTGTAAAGCACTGTGGAGCGGTATATAATTGCTATTGCTTTATAAAAACGGAGTCTTTCTCTGTCAAAGTATTTCTGTTGAATGGAGCCCCAGTAAACAGCTTTCTGTTTGTCCTTTTTATTTTTTCATCTAACATGCATGTGCTTCCCATTCTCATGTTTGTTATGTTTTGCTGTCTTGCATTGCTTTATTTAGATCCCATCTAACAACAGTATCAGAAAACAAATAGAAACACTTCAGGTGAGTTAATATGCTGTCATAGTAAAGTAAGAAATTGCTTTGCTTCGTGTTTTTCTGTTGTTTCATTGTATATTTTATTTGACTCTCTAAAACAAGCAGTTTTGTTTTAACATCTCAAAAAGAGTATTATAAGTTAGTATTATTTGTGGAGAAAAGATACTTCGGTCACAGTACTAACCGTGTTATTGTTACTACTATTTGATACCGTTTTCTTTAAATATTTCTTCTAAGTTAATCACAGAAAGCATGTTTTCAATTTAAATAAAGACAGAAATTGCTTTGATTTTCTAACTACGTAGTATTCTGTGGAGGAAGACATTTCCTGCAACAGGCAGGACAATAAGATGGGAATCGTATTGGATTATTTCCGGGACAGGTTTTACAAAGCACATTCTGAAACAACACTTCACTTAAATTACAAATACTGATATGGTTCTTACGTTTATGAAAAAAAATACAGAGAAATTTCTACCTAACTTTCATGTCTTTATATTAATTTGAGTGCCCATTGTTTTGCCATTGCAGGAACTTGAAGTATAATTTTAGGAATGCCTTGATATTTAGATCTACTACTAAATAATTATCTGCAGTGAGACTTATGTGAAATAGTAACAGGGTTTTTTAAAATGTTTTTAACAGAATAAAGACCCGAAAATGTCTCGAGTTGCACTGGAATCGCTGTATAGATTATTATGGGTTTATGTTATTAGAATAAAATGTGAAAGCAACACTGTAACACAAAGGTAAGCCATTTGGTTTAATGTACTAAAATGTTGATAATGATAAAAATGCTGTGGCTGCCTTTTGGTAGAGTTGCTAATGGGATTTTTCAATATTCTCTTCTAAATCTTTTCCCATACAGCCGTCTGATGGGCATAGTATCTGCACTTTTTCCAAAAGGCTCTCGCAGTGTAGTCCCTCGAGACACACCTCTGAACATATTTGTAAAAATTATTCAGTTCATTGCTCAGGTAAATCCTCTTTATAAAAGCTTTAGCCCAAATGTGATAATTGCCTGAAATATTTAAAAATTTGCTCATTCCCCTGTTTAAACCTCACTGTTCTACAATAACTTTTAAGTTACTTATTTTGAACCTTCTAAGAAAGCTGTGATATATATTAAATTGAAACACAAGAATCTGCCCAAACTACTCAGAGATGAACAGAAGACTTAAAGTTTAGGTTTCCATGTGTAACAAATACTGTAACTTTCTGATTTTTGAAGTTGTTACCTTCCTCCATGTAGCAGTAATTGCTCATAAGATTTTGGATTATTATTTACATCAACCTGTCAGCCACTCTTGATGTTCAGTCATTTTTAAACACAGTAGCACATACAGTATAAAGGATAGAAATCAGTAAAAAAAATACAGCTGCCTTTTAGAAACGTTTGTATGCCACTCCTAATTTCTACACTGGTAAATTTCTAATAAGCCTCTCGTAAAAAAAAGTCCCAACAATTTGAAATCCAGTGATATAAAATATCGAATGCTTGCTGCTAGCTGCCTATGCATGAGAAAAGATTTAGTTTCAAGTATTAAATTTAGGCACATATTTTTGTGGGACCTTGATCAACATATGATTGTACAGATATATTTAAATAATTTCCTTTCCAACTTAAAAATACCATAATAAATGGGGGAAATGAGAGTAATTGGGAAGATTTCTTTTTCCTAAATAAAAATAAATAAGATTAATTAGATTCATGCCAGTTACGATGCAAGTCAAGTTTAGCATTTTTCCTAAAATGGTTTAGCATATGTTCTATGGTTTATAAAAAGTTTTATGTAGTTGTGATTTTTTTTTCTAGGAACGTTTGGATTTTGCAATGAAAGAAATAATTTTTGATCTTCTCAGTGTGGGAAAATCCCCAAAAACCTTCACTATTAATCCAGAGGTAAAAAAGAGAAACTAAAATATTGTATGCAATTCATTTTTAATAGGATTATAAACACATTCACTGTAATGAGGGTCTTCTAGAAATACTACAGCTAATTTGACATAGTGGCTAAGGCATCAGGCTAGAAACTGGGAAACTCTGAGTTTTAATCCCATCTCAGACAGAAACCAGCTAGGTGACTTTGGACCAGTTACTCTCTTTCTGCCCTAGGAAGTAGGCACTGGTAAACCACTTCTGAAAAAAAGATTAAAAGAAAAGGAAAACAAATTCTAAATTCTAAAAAATTAGCTAGTAAGTCCAATTATTTACTATCTATGCTGGTGTCTTATCATCTTTGGGTTCTTTGCTAGAGATTTTGGTCAAACAAAGGTAAACTGGAGCAAAAGGAAAACGGAGTTAAACACTGAGCTTAAGGATAAGCTCCTTTCTCCTCTTATCTGTCTTTGCAGTTATGAGAAGAAATAAGTCAGGATTTTTTTCTCTTCGGCCAATCCTTTCTTGTGCTTGGCAAACTAAGTATTCCAGTTATAATGAACCAATTCAACATACCATCTTAACAATGTAGCATTTGTAATATTTGTGTTTAGCAATTGAATAAGGTTTATTTAAAATCCTGAATTTTAATACAATAACACATTTGGAATTGGCTGACGTGAAACAGAATCCCTATTTCTTTCTGCAAAAGGAGGAAGAAAGCATGTGTGTCTGAAAAATCTCACTGTCGATAGATGTGGGTATCATTTCCAAAGCCATACAGTTTTCCTATACTTGCGAATGAGCTAAAATTGTCTGGCTTCAGATGTCACACTAAGTCATAAATTGTAGTTTACAAATCATAACAGATGTTTAAATGTTGTGCAAAGCCAAAACTAATTCATGTTAACAGTTTCTGGAACATAGCCATAATCATATAGTATGGCCTGGCATTGTTGCACAAATTACATCATGACATGTCATGTTCCCTCCTCTTGGGTATTCGTGGTTAGGTTATGCTAATCGTATATAAATGACTTCTTGTAGGGCTAGCTGAGAAAAAAAAAACCCCTGACATATCATTAATTTAGCCAATAGAAACACAACTGGTCTCCTTTAAAGCAGATTTTAAAAAGTCATTTAGTGCTTAATTTAAGTGAGATGCCATTTGTGCGTCTATTCTGCTAAATATGGGTATGGCAGATGAAGATGGGATGGAGAGAGGCTATCTTTATTCTTACAACATTAATCTGTGGTATGTTGCAATCCTTGCTGGTTCCTGATAGATGTTCCTCTGGTTTTTGCAGAGAATGAATATAGGTCTCAGAGTCTTCCTGGTGATAGCCGACAGTTTGCAGCAGAAGGATGGAGAGCCACCTATGCCAACTACAGGTGTCGTCCTTCCATCAGGAAACACTCTCCGTGTAAAGAAAATTTTTCTTAATAAAACTCTCACTGATGAAGAAGCAAAAGTTATAGGCGAGTAATTTATGGTTTGGGGAAGGAATAGTGTGTTTATGAAAAATAGTGAATGATAGAAAAGTAACAATGATTTTTTTAAGCACAATCGAATTAACCATATGAATTGCTTACGGTTTTAAATAGCACATTTTGTTGCAGCACTAAGTAGTACTGAAAATAGATCTTGTTTTCATACGCATATTTTTATTTCATTTCAGCTGAAATTAACATCAGGAGTACAGTTTTGGAATAATAGTCTATCAGTATTTTAAGCACCAAAAGAACATTTGCATAAGTAGTTTTTAACTTTGTGGGAAATCCTGTCTTTTACCTAAGCTTGAGGAAGACTGGAGGCTTTCCCTAACATTATGCTCATTCATAGAGAAACTCAGAATATCATTGAAATATTGCGTTATTTTCTGACCCTCGGAGTGGTTAATATTTGGGAGAGAACCCATCCAACCGTCAAACCCATCTACTATACCTAGAAGTTACAAAGGAAAGGCAAGCTGTGGATTTGTTAAGTTCAGAATTGTTGTCAGATCTGCCCCAGTCTCATCCCCTAGGGAAGTAAAACTCTAGACTCCATTTGATTGAAGCGAAAGATACTTTTACCGAGAGATGCTGATTGTAGTAGACTCAGGTGAAATCTGAAGTTCCCACACATCAATAGAAAACCCCTTGGTTTCCCTACCCCTCCCCACATGGTCCATCTGTGTGTAGCCAATCGGGCATGTTTTGGGAAGGGCTGAGGTGTTTAGACTGGTGAAATTCCACTCTCAGGGTAAATGGCCTTGAAGGTGCCGGCACGGACCAAAATGCTCTCTTCTTCCTCAGCTGTCATTCCCCCCCTCCCAATTTCCCACCATCAAGGTATACATTTTATTGCCCATTTGTTCTCCCCCTCTCCCCTTCTCCAGTTCATTGATGGCAGGATGCCAGTGAGGTGCCAAGCCGAAGTGGATTTGATAATTGTAGTAATTGCAGTTACAAAAATTCATTAGGATTTTTGAAAGAATTAAGTCTGTTTACTCCTTTTTTTCTGACTTTGTAGCTGACTACCTTGTGCCCAATTTTATTGCACTTGTAGTAACAAGTAGAACCCTGGATCTTCTGCCTGAATCTGGAAATGCTTCAGAAGTCCCACTGCAGGACCTATTTCTCATCCTGTCCCAAGTTCAACTTTTAAACTGGGAAGGAATACAGTTCTGTTCCTTCAAGCCGGTTTTCAACAATGTCAATAAATTGAAGAAATATTTTTAAATGTTTAACCAGTATTTGAGTAGTCAGATGCCCGACTTAACGACTTTAAAAATATTTTAAAATAAAACACAGTGGTATTTCATTTTAAGTAATGTATACAGGATTTCACTTGCATCTAATAAAATTCAAGAATCATTTAAGATATTGAACTTAATCCTTTCAGGAATGTCGATATACTATCCTCAAGTAAGGAAAGCACTAGATAGCATACTTAGGCATCTAGACAAAGAAGTTGGGAGGCCAATGTGCATGACGAGCGTGCAGATGACTAATAAAGAACCTGAAGATATGATCACGTACGTAGCAAATTAAGTACAACTAATTCAGTGCAGAGTTATTTTATATGTTTGAATAAAATTGGAACAATTGCCATGTTTTGCTGTTATGCTTTAACTATTTAACATTTGGATGTTGTAAACCTCACAGAGTCCTTTCAGGTGGGTGGCTATAATTTACTAAATAACAATATTAAATAATAATAACAATTATAACATTTTGCTAGCGAAGATAGTGGAGAATTACCCAGGCATATTCTAGAAACTATCTGGATTCATCTGGCAACTCGATAAGTCCATTTAACCGTTACGTAATCTGCCTGTTAGTTTAAAGCTGACCAGAGAATGATCTATCGATGAAACCAGACTTCCATAAAGCTTTTAGATCTCTTTATTCCATTGATATGGATCCCCTCATACCATTTATTCCATTGATATGGATCCCCTCATACCATAGAGGATCTATAGCTTAAAAAAACCCCAGAAAAACCAGCCTTCAAGCAGCCGAGGCATGCAATTCCTATCTGGCAAGAGCCTACAGTCTGAGCATGATCCTGGGAAGAAACTTTACCCACGGGAAAACCTAGTGTGCTTTGGGAGCTGCAATCCGCTGAAAAACTAGCAACGAGGTAGCAAGATGATACCTTTACCTGTATTGTGCTCAGTCTTCCTGGGCAAGTGTGGTCATCTTTGATTTGGCTTTGATTGGGTTCTCCCCTGGAATGCTTCTTAGGCCCTATAGAAAACAAGAAGAAGAAAGTTAATCTGAGGGAAAAATATATTCACATCTCTTGCCTATTCTTTTGTTGCTATAACACAGAAGAAATTCCTATTTTCTAAGTAACATCTCACTTTCGCAATGTCAGTTTACGTACATAGCTAGCATGCTAATTCTTACGAGATATGGTGAATCGTTCCATAAACTTTCTGTTGACCTAATAAAAACGTTGCTTCTTTTTTTTTTCTTCTTTTCTGTGGTCATCATGGCTTTTATTTTTACTGCCCAGTGTACTAAGCCATAGTTTCCATCAGGATGTAATCATTATAAATATATAATTGCTTATACGTTTCTGTAGATCAGTTAAAATATATAATTTAATAGTTGCAATTAAGATAAAATTCTTAAATTGGGGTGGATGTACTATCAATCTAGTCGCTGTGAAATAAGTTCATGTAATATTCTCGTTCACAGGGGTGAAAGAAAACCAAAAATTGATTTGTTTAGAACTTGTATTGCTGCTATCCCAAGACTGATTCCAGATGGAATGAGCAGAAATGACCTTATTGAACTGCTTGCAAGGTAGGACAAGCCAGGCTTTTAGTGGAGTAAACAGTGGTCTTTTGTAAGTTCCCTAGAGAGCCCATTGTATCATCTGACAATGTTTTGTTTTATCTCTTTGTCAAAGTTTAAGATAAAATTATTGTAGTTTTTTAAAATGAGAGTCTGGGATATTTCAGTATCATCAAGAGTTCCTTTTATCCCCCAGATTGTCATTAGAAAGTAGAATATTCTTAGAAAATCGAAGTTATGAATGGTTGGGGATTCCTCAGATATTTACAAAAGATCAATTTTTTAAATTAATGGAACTATTCTGAAAAATACCTTACAATCTAAAATATACTTTCTGAGATGAAAACAAAATATTCTCATTTGCAGCTTAAAATGTAAAAGGTTGGCGGATCAAGACTCATCTACAAATATTGGCTATTCATTAAAGTTCCACCAATAATCTAAATGTTGGGTTCAGGTAGATCTCAATTAATGAGCAGGTTCATACAGGAGAACTTAACTCTCCATTTGTATCAGTCTGCTCTACGTAGTGTTTTACAGTTTCAAATTGTACCTTGGAATTTGAATTGGATTTAAACAAGTCACAGCTTCTTCTGTTGTTTGGCAGAGATATGGCTCAGAGCTGGTAGTCTGCTCCTCTGGCATGGCTGCAGATAAATTAATAGCACCTGTGCTAGTGATACAAAAAGGGCACTTCATTCTAAAGTAACGCCCTCTACATGGGGCTCCCTAACAGGAGCATCCGGAAACTTCAACTGGTGCAGAATGCGGCCGCGCGGGCG
>JANHFL010003107.1:69986-83751 GCA_032468155.1 Oxyrhabdium leporinum
ACAGACAGACAGACAGACAGACAGACAGACAGACAGACAGACAGACAGACAGACAGACAGACAGACAGACAGATAGAATGAATGAATCTCACCTAAATAGGAATTGCTTTTGAATAGCCCTGCTTCAATCTATGTAGGAAGTCCTTATGACTGGTCACTTGTTTATGACAAACCTACTTGGGGGATACTTATGACCTGGATTTAAAGTTCCAATCGTTGTCCATACCCACAGTCCCATGACCACACGTCATGCTCTTACCAACCAGGCTGCATCTAGGGCTATTTCCTACAATCACATACCATGTTTTGCCAAAACCCGGAAGTTACTTCTGGGTTTTGGCAAAATCGGTCCATAGCGAACCATGGGGTCGCTTAATGACTGTGGTGTTCACTCAATCACCATGTTCGCTTAACAGCTGCCTCAAACAAAGATACTAAAATACATCTACTATGACTTACAACCACAGTGGGAAGCCTCTATTACAGTCGTAATTCAAGGACTATCTGTCTAACCTTTCTTTCCCTAACGTTCTTGCCTTCTAAAACTTGAAATCCCAGATTTCTCCACAATAGCCTTATCAAACATCAGGAGGGCAGCCAGATTGGAGAGCAGATAGTTTGGTGTCTTCTGTCCCTCAGAACAGCTTTGGAGTTCTTAAAGAAGAAGATAGAGACGACTTAAGCACATTTGCATTGTGTCTCTCTTGAGTTTATTTTTACTCCAGCATCTGTGTGCTTGGGAAGTCATCTGCAACCGTTTATAAATACTCACTTCCCACATCTCGCCCAGAATGTTGTTACCATGAATCTGATTCCCTAGGTAATGTGTTGAGATACATCAATTTCCTGCCTTGAGATGATCTTCGAGGATGGACCTATGGCTGTGAGCACCAATGCCTCCCCCAGATCATCTGCATTTTCTGCTCATGGCATCTATTATAATTCTGAAGGCAATGAGTCATCAGACTACCCACTGACAATTTATATGAATGACCTTTCTGTAATCTTTCTTTTTTCCCCATTCCTCACTTCCATCTTCCATAGCATGGAAATATGGTCATAATTAGCACTAGCACATAGTCTTATATAGCAATCCATGGTGTAAAACAATCTGGGTCCTTATCTTACTGACCTCAGAAGGATGGAAGGCTGAGTCAACCTTGAGCCGGTAAGGATCAAACTCCAGCCTATGGGCAGAGTTAGCCTGCAATACTGCATTCTAACCACTGTGCCACCACAGCTCTGTGATATGTTTTCCCCAAATATTTTCATTTGCATCCCACAAATGACTGTCAATTTCAATGGTTAAAGACAGTCCCCAAAGTTTCTAGGAATTTCAGACAAGTTTTAAATTCAAGCCACAAGGCTAATCTTTTTTTTTTTTAAGGTGGGAATCATGAGAAAACTCCAGACTGAGAATTGAGTTAAAATAGCAAGCAGAATCTGCATTTTAGCAAGACCCCCAAAAAATCACAACCTTAGAAAACATACTTCCTAGCTAGATATATTCTAAGTGAATTGTGGTACCAGCTATCACCTCATTAAAAGCAAGGGCATCATAAACGCTACCACCATTTACTGAAAAATCTCTGTGTGTCAATAATTTTCTGGAGTCAACTGAAGCTTTACGAAGTCTAGCAGGGCTCAATGACCCAGTAGCTCCACTTCTACTTGATGGAATATTGCCTGTTCCTTAAAAAGATTTTGGACGCCTAAGAAGCTTCAAACATCAGAGCTGCAGAATTGTGAAGTTTTTATAGTCTACAAAGAAGAATAAGACTGCATTCTCCGGCTGAGAAAAGGCTAAGAGCTCCTTTTAAAGGGGTGAATAGGGACTGCAATATTCAGAGTCCTTTCCAAAATGTTGCTGGATTCCTGACTCTAGCAACATGGCAGCCCAAGGCAGTAGGAAGTTGGGTTAGAAGATTTCTGTGTCCTCTATGCCTCTAGAATTTATACTTTATGATGTTCCTTCTTATTTTTCGCTTAGACTTTATACAGCCTAAAGATAGGCAGAGATAGCTTCTTGGATGCTCATTGAAATGGGGCTTAGAGACACCTAATTTGGTGTATGATCGTTAATAGACTTATATACCACTTTACAGTGCTTTACAGCCCTCTCTAAGCGGTTTACAGAGTCAGCATATTGCCCTCATCAATCTGGGTCCTCATTTTACTGACCTAGGAAGGATGGAAGGCCGAGTCAACCTTGAGCCTGGTGAGATTCGAACTGCCAAATTGCCAGCAGCCAGCAGTCAGCAGAAGTAGCCTGCAGTACCGCATTCTAACCACTGCGCCACGTTGGCTCCTCAACAACAGAACCAATTGGCTCCTCAGAATTTAAATATAGCAGCAAACGAACAGCCAATCACGCAACCAACTGATCACAGCCGGCACACAAGACATATATAAGTTCAAGAGGAACATAACAAGATGCTTCTAGCGAAGTCTTGCTGATGATAAGGGTAATGAAACATTCAAGAGCTAAATGGCAAACTTGGAGCGCAAACCACTACCAAAAGCTCAGAGAGCACCAAGGACCTCTTATTTCAACTCTGAGCTACAAGTACTCTCCTTAATTGGTACTTATTTGTTGAACAATAGTACAAAAAGTGGCTGAAGTTTAATTATCTAGAAAAATTGTAATGTCTCATCTTTATGTGTTATTACAGGTATAAATTTGTACACGTGATTGCGCTTGTTAGGTACAAAACTTAGCCAAGCCAATTCAAGTTTTCATTGCCTTATCATTTGTTTTGTTCTCTTCTAAGCTTTTATGTTGAGGTTTTTGCTTCTTAATCAGTACTTCAGCTGCAGACGTTGTTGGCACTCTGCATAGTCAGGCTGCTAAAATGAAATCTAACTGGGCAGAAATACCATATGCTATCAGGTTTTAGTGAGAAGGGAAATAAGGATATTTAAAGTATCCACATCTGGATTTACTTTAAAAAAAAACACCAGAGGATTATACATTCATAGTTTTAAAATTTTGACTTTATTAAAAACTATAACCATAATTTTCCATTTTGACTAAACCGTTAGAGACTTCTTGATTGAGTAAGATTCGCATGAAGGAGCTATTTGTGGGCAAAATGCTCATTATTGAACTTTAACCTGGGTATAGGATTATGATAGGGCATATTTTTGTTGTTATGATAAATCATGTGGTGATAAAAGGGAGCAGTTAATGATAACTCCTTTTCAAATTTTATCAAGTGGAACCAATCTCCCAGCAACTTAAAAGCAAGACCTGCTGTGTTGATGCTTTTTTTGTCAATTTTCCTTCTTATCTCATTTTCTGACCTTTCAATTGGATATATTGTTTTGAATTTCATCATAAAATAAAGCAAATGCACTTAGCCAACTCTCTTCCTGTGGTGTGGTCCTCTTCTCCTGATTTTTAATAGAGAACTTGGGAGTTTTACCCACCCACCCCCACCTCCATATTCTGAAATTAAGCAACTGAAGCAGCCTTTCTACCTAAGATTAACTTAATCCAATTGCCTGTTGTGAAATTGATGTTAATTTAAACCAAGTTGACTGTAAGATAACTATGGGAAAGGTAATTTAAGTTCTAAGTACCAGCCCTGCGGTAAACGGTAGGCCGGTAGAAATTTTTTGAAAAACAGTCTTTGGAATGTGCAGGAGTATCTACAAAGCACCACTTTACGAAAGTAGTACAGCTGTGCACACTCACATGTGCAGAAAAACCCAGGAGTACCTTAAACAACGGAGTGGAGCTGAAAAGAGATGCAGCTATTTAGCAATTTTAAAAAAAAAAGAGAAGCTTCGTGCATCTTTTTATATTCTGTGAAGCAGGTTTTTAGAAGGATTTAACCTGTATTTATGTTAAAAATTCAAAATCACATTTGTTGACTTGTTCATAAGAAGGTAACTACTTTATATTAATGCTTCACATATCGTAGGTTTTTGTATTTTTAAGTTGTTATATTGATTAATGGGAGTATGCATGTCTTTTTCCCCCCTGTTTTTATTAATAGAGTCCGTACTGGAAGGAAGCGCTTAATATTTTGAAGTTGGTGGTATCGCGTTCAGCCAGTCTTGTTGTACCAAATGATATTCCAAAATCTTACAGTGGTGATATAAGCTCGCCTGAAATTTCATTTACAAAAATTTTTAACAATGTTTCCAAAGAACTGCCTGGGAAGACCCTAGATTTTCATTTTGACATATCAGAGGTAAAGAGTTTTTAAGTAAGGTTTAAGATTTTGCATGCTTCATTTTCTTCTAAGTCAGGCATGTCTAACCTGTGGCCCATGGGTCCTGGACAGCTAGTAACACACAGTTTCTCTTTATTCAGCGCAGCCCTCGTTAGCCAAAAGGTCAGGCGCTCATATTTTAAGTTGAAATTAGGGGTGTGCACATACAAGGAAAAATGGGTGGTTTCTGAGCTCAAAATAAAACATCCCATCCAGAAGTCTTTTCAATTGCCTGCATTTTGATGGAAGAAAGTACAACAATATAAATATTCTGTATTTCAAAACAGAGTGGGAGCAGAGGAAACGCTTTTTGTTCCCTTCATTTTATTCCAGGATCCCAAGGATAAAACTAGGTATAAAAGGGAGAGATGAACAAATGCTCTCAGGTTTTCAAAATTCTGTTATCATCGCCTTTATCAATAAAAGAGAAATTATAGTATTTCTAGTGTCTGTTTCTAGCTACCCATGAAGGACTGACAGCAGCTGATTTACCTGCCCTGACCCCCACATCGCTTTATGCAGCTTGCCATTACTTGGTAGTCAAAACAACAAAAAACAGTGATTTCTGCCTGATAAAATGAGAAAATTGGTGAAAGAAATGAAAAGCTGCTGGCAAGGAGAATGTTCTCAACCTGGGAGGGAGGGACTTTCTCCACCACTGCAAACATTTACCACAATAATATGTCATACAAGCCTGGATATGATGATTTATAGATCATAGTTTGTGGCTTTGCACGTTATATGGGCCTTGCTGGTTGTCGCACGCCGTACACACAGCATGGTAAACAAACTCTTGTCTTACAGACCTTTGTGAAATTGGGCAATATGTTGACCTGAAAAATTAACTTTGTCTTCCTTTTACAGACCCCAATTATTGGGAACAAATACGGTGATCAGCACAGTGCCACGGGTAGGAATGGCAAAGCTAAAGTCATTGCTGTTACAAGAAGTACATCTTCTACTTCCTCCGGATCAAATTCTAATGCCTTGGTTCCTGTGAGCTGGAAGAGGCCACAGTTATCTCAGGTAACCCATTGCATAAATCTTAAAATGCAGAAAACATCTCTTTGTAGCAAAGGAAAGCAAGCATCATTTAAATATTTATAAGTACTTTGATTTCTTTTCCAGCGGCGAACAAGGGAGAAACTAATGAATGTATTATCTCTTTGTGGCCCAGAATCAGGAATCCCCAAGAACCCTTCTGTGAGTAATTTTAAATTCCTGAAAAAAGCACGTGTCCATCAATTAAACAAAATTTTATACTAAAGTTGTTGAATTAGTATATCGCTGTCATGATAGTTTAAGAACTAGAAAGTTTTTACATCGTAACAGAATGCCTTGTTAGTGATTAATGGCATTTAAACATAATTCCATCAGCTCCCGTCCTCTAAGATGCAACATCTGTAAACATCCATATTGGTACTCCAATTTTACTTAATGCTTATTACCTCTGTTACTGATGATACTGTAGGTTATCTTTTCTTCTAATGAAGACTTAGAAGTTGGGGACCAGCAAACGAGTCTTATTTCAGCAACAGAGGAAGTAATTCAAGAAGAAGAAGTGGTTGTAGAAGATAACACAAGTGAACAACAGTTTGGAGTTTTTAAGGATTTTGACTTTTTAGATGTTGAGTTGGAAGATGCAGAGGTAAGACGGTGTAACGCTAGCTTCATTCAAGCCCATTCTTCAAGAAAAAGTAACAACTTTGAGATTCTGACCTTTTCTTTTGCTGTAAGCTTGTATTGTAATTAATCAAAGCACTAAAAAAAATCGAGGCGTGCCATCTTTTGCATTTCCTGCTTGGGGGAAAAAAAAAGCATTGGATCTATGGATCTATAGTTTTATATTGTGCTGTTTGGCACACCATAAGCTCTTTCGTTCATACTAGCTACTCCCTTTGCTTTTTACTTTGATCTAATCTGATATGTAGAGATATGAACAGTATCTGACATTTTGCAAATTTCCTTGCTTAATGGTGAATTAATATGTAAATATAAAATGTATCAATATATAATTGAGAATACAACTGTAGAAAGCCAAATGAAACTATTTAAAACTTGAAGTATATCCTACAGGTTTCATCAAAACCTCAATTAATACTGCACAATGTATATTGACATGAGTATGTTGAAATCGATTTGATTTTCAGCCATTCATATTGTGTCTGGGTTCATGGCGCATTTATCATCTTTATCTGCATTTTTCTCTGTTTTTAAATAGTAAAGTGTAATAAATGTCGTTTATAATATACCGTTGCAGTGCATGGAAATATCCAAGGGTAGATATTGGGGAAAGCTGAACAGTCCTTCAAATGACACCATCCCTATGGAGGTGGAAGGGGTATTCACATAAAAAATTTTATACCTCTGGAAACAAAACTGTAGACGAGGAATTTTAGCAATTCTCAAGTTCTTCTTCCTACCAAGAAATAGGTTCTCTTCTTTCCTATTTCCAGTGATCCAAATGACTGCCAGAACTGTAACCCATTCAACATCTTGATCTCAGAGCCATCGTAACACCTCCAACTGCTTAGCGCTTCTCTAAAGCGTTTCCCTTACCCTTCATTGGCTCAGAAAAGAGCGGGACAAATGCAGTGGGGTGTTTTAGGTGTTCTGGAAATGGTGAAACCACGTTTAAGAACCTCTCCTCTCCCTAGCCAGAGATCTCCTTCTGGGTGACTTTGAGTCAGTGCAAATTAACAGGATTGCCTTGTGACCATAAAACACCGATATGAATCAATAGTGAATTTAAATTCTAAGCACCTGGGAAAGTTACCCAAAGAGGAATGAAAACTGTAACAGCCAAACATGCATATCAAAACCGAAATTAGCTCAAATGTTTATGCTTTCTTGCACTGAATAAAATTTGCATATTGTACATTTAATCCAACAAATGTAGATAAAGTCCATTTTGAATTTTCACTGCAGTTGCTTTCAAGCCATTCTCAAAATTAGTTTTAATATATGTTAACACTGAAAAATGTGCCATAGCCATCCGTTTTAAGTGTTTGTCTCATAATGTTTTTGCACCAATTTTTCTAAAACCAATTAAATAATAAGGGGGCTTGACAAAAAAGTATTTCCAGAGCTTGAATCAGTCTTCTACTGCCAGCAAGCTTATGCAATATAAAGTAGCCTCCATTAAAAAAGTATCTTTAAGTGTTTGTCCTCGTTCTAATTATGTGTGTTTTTCTTTTTGCAAACCAGGAGCTGCAGGTAAGTTGCAGCCTGGTGCAGTGGCTTGTTTCATCTGTTGTCATCTGTAGTGTATTTGTCTGTCTGTGCTTGAAAGTCAGATGATCTTGGTACCTGCAAAGGATATGTGGTTGTAGACAATTGTTAAGCCCACTTAGTTCTGCAGATGAATCTGTGAAAGAAAATGTCGAGAAAAAATTACGTTGCCATATATTTAAGCGCTTTAAAGGGAAAGGGAAAGGGAATTTAAATATGCATTGAACTTGAAGGGTTGATTGAAACTCTGCTCTCAGTGAATTCAGTATTTGTGTGGCTTTGTTTTGCTGTGTTCATTTCAGCACGCGGGGGTGTCTTAAAACACGTTGGAATAAACTTCCTTCTCATTACAGGGAGAGAGCATGGACAACTTTAACTGGGGCGTCCGTAGGCGTTCACTGGACAGTATTGAGAAAGGGGACACGCCATCTCTCCAAGAGTATCAGTATTCAGGTAGCACTCCCAGCTTGAACCTGGCCAACCAAGAAGATACTGATGAGTCCTCAGAAGAAGAAGGCCTGAGTGCAAGTCAGATACTAACACGCTCCCAAATGGTAAAACACAGTTTGTTTTTGCATCAGAATAGCAGCCCTTGGATTTAACCTTCCAGGGTGCCTCTTGGACTCTCATTGGCAGGAAGGGAGGGTAGCTTATGAGTTTGGGACACAATAGGAGATCATCGGTTTCTGGATTTGGAATAGGGGTTACCCAATGAAATGTTGGCTGAAACTGTGAATGACACTCGTCCTAAATTCTTGCTTCTAATAAAATAAGATACAGCAGAATGGGATTTGGGATAAGTTTTATCGATAGAGCATAAGTAAGGAGGTTCTTCAGTATATATGTCAGTATAAAGCTCATGTGCCAATATGTCTTTGAAAGATGTTGGTATTTCAAAGTTAACTTCTGTCATTTATGAAACTGGACAATCATACCATAGAAAACTTACATCTAGCCAAACTCTTAAGAAATAAGAATTTAAAATTTTAAGCGGAATGCAATTATATTTAATTTGATTAGTAATTATATTTCTGATTTATTTTAAAGTTTGATTACGGTTAGGATTAGCTAAGCTAAATCATAAAGAGAGAACTAGTTGGCTGTTTCTAATGGGCAACTTGATAAACAAATACATTTACAGGATTTAGAAATTATTCTGGGTGTAAAATAATGTACTGATAATACAAAAGTCTTTTTCCGTTTTTGGAATCTTGAGATTCTGCAGTGAAAGAAGAATAGTTAATTAATTAACATAGTTAATTCAGTATTTGGGACAGCAAAGGCATCTGTTGATATATGTTGAGTAAAACTAGTTGTGCTAAAACAGGACTTCCGATGAGTTAGCCAATGCATCTTCTTCATCATTATTTATATTTAAAATATATTATATATATTTATTATTTATTATATATTATATTATATTATCTTTTCCCTTATGAAAATTCCTGTTCTTAATATTTTTAAGCATGGTAGATAGACTCAAGATACAGTCTTAACACGTAGAAAGAGTAGCCTCGTGTCTGCATTTTGCTTTGCATTTATGTATGAACATGACTGGACGCATTTTTGTCTCTAGCTAAACAGTGATTCGGCTGCCGATGATGCCATACCAGATCACGTCAACTTGTTGCTGCAATCTCAAGATTCCACTAGCAGTGTTGGAATGGAAGAGGTGCTTCAAATCAGAGCTGAGACTCCAAGTTTGGAGGTTGCCTCTCTAGATAATGCTAACAACATGCTGCCTGAGGTGGGGAGAAATGCGGGCTCGAGCATGGCTGATCTGTCCTCTTTCTAGCACTGTATGAAAGCTTTGCGTTCTGTCTATAAGAATTTTATCATGCTGATTATGTAATTATAACTTCAGTATTTTTAACCTGTTGTTGTGGCTGCAAATTTGTTTACCTGGAAATATGGGGGGGGGGTTTGGTTGATAGACTAAAGATGTTCACAGCACAGGTTAAGAAAGTTTTGAAGTTCTTTTAATGAACTGGGTTGCAGAAGAACAATTTGATAAGTAGGGTGGTTTTCTGGGTCCATTTTCTTCCTGTGATGCTTCCTTTTCTATGGTCTTCCCTCTGCCTCTAATGCTTGCTTTGCCTCTTTGTGATTGGTGCTTTGATTGGGATTTGAACCTCAGGCCAGCTTTGTTAGCAGCTGGTCAATTCAGTGCTCTTGGCTAAGCCGTCTGTGTCCTAGTGGCATGATTTTAAAAATGGAAATACATACATGGAATGAGCAAGATTCCCAGCTGATTAAAAAAAAATCAGTGAGTATGTTACGTATGTATTTACCATTTCCATCAGGCAGTCAGAGCAGTGATCCCCATTTTACATTGTCTGTGTGTGTGTGTGTATTTGTAATTAAGTCTTTCAGCTCTTTAAGCATTCATAGGCCTTTTGTCTAGTACCTTGAAGTACCAGAGCTTTACAATTGTCTCGTTTCGAGATGGACTAAGTGTATGTAGGTCATTCGAAGATATTCTTTTTGAAATATGGATATTATCAGCACTTCCTGAAATAGAGTTGTGGTCACAGGACTGTAGTCTGAATCCCTAGTCAAGAGAGCTCTCGCCTATTAAGATTTAGGATAGAATTTTGCAGTTTAAAATGGGAATTTTGAAAAATTCCAAAGCAACATCTGAGCCCTTCCTGACTTATGTCTGCTACAACATGTGATATATAAATCATTCTGAATGTATTCTAAATGTATATAAATGCATTCCATACAATTTGGCCTGCATTTGTTACATTTTAGGTGTGTGCATTAAGGCACATAACTCATAACTGCAGGTTCTTTTTTGTGATCTTTATGTAATCACTAAACATATGTCATTGAACCAAAGTGGGTTCGATCTGCAGACACCCCCCAATACTGGATTTCAATTGCTGCCGTCCCTATTATGATGACGAAGAGCCAGCAGGGAAAGGTAATCTGGTATGATGCCAAAAGATGCAATAATCTTTTAGGATTATTATGTTGCCTTTGCATTCAACCAATTACTATTCAGAAACCGTTTAAAGAAATAACATTAAACCTCAAGACAGTTTTCAACACAAAAAATAATGCTTCAGACAGTTCGTTTTCCCCCATTTACTGAATCACAATGAGATGATTATGATGGTGTGTGTGTGTGTGTGTAGAGAGATATAAGAGAAAGAGAGAGAGATTAAGTCAGCAATCTTTAATTTCCTGGAGCATGCCACAGGCTCTGTTTTTGCAGGAGAAAGCAGGTGCTTTGTTCAAGATTATGAAACTCAACCTTTGGAAACCTGCAGAAGGTTTATTAAAGGAAAATTTAGACCCACAGTACCTATTATTAATAAATTCACTTCCACTGACAGCAGTATGAGGATTTATTTTATTTTATTTATATGGGCACTCCACTCTCCAAAGCACACAGAATTTAAACTTCAAATAATATAAATACAGTAACTATTAAAAAAACATAACATAAAAGCAAAGAAAAAGAAATAGCAATACATCACCTGGGTCTTACTGACGTCTGACTCCAATATCTGGTCAAACAGGGAATCTTCAGCATTTTCCAGAAGGTTAGTTAGGGGGGGAGACATATTTCAATGTGCCTCCTTACCCGTAACACACATCTGAAAATCAAAATCTAGTAAGTGCTGCTCGTATCTCCTTCCATACCATTATTGAATCACTAGCAAGTTGTGTTCTGTTTTGGTTTTGAGTTGTTAGTGTTTCTACCCTACAGCACTCCAATTTGATTAGGTAATAATTATACATACAGTTAGTCATCTCTAGCTCTTTTTATTCTTTCATCAAAAATTCATCTCACTGAATTCAGTTGAGCTTAATTCTGAATAGATGTAAGAATTCAGTGTTTGAACTGAATAATTTTGACAAAAGGTTTTTTTTTTTTCCCAAAACTAAAATTTTGATCTCAAAAGTAGATTTTAAAATGACAGGCTACTAGAATAATATGCAAAAATGCTATACTGGATATACAAATGGAACCAGTTAATTAAAAGGGACATACAATACCCAAAAAGTAGCCTGAATAATTTTCCTATACTGGAGATAAAAAGAGACTTCAATGGTTTTGAAGAACTTTGTGAGAAGGAACAAAAAAAAAAATGAAAAAAAAAAATCAGGTTCTAGGACATTGTTTGATGGGATTAAATATCAAGATTGTTAAAAGTTAAAAGAAGGAATATAATGTTGGTTTATTTGACCAAGGTTAAAATAGATAAGTTATCTCTGGTAATCATTTCTAAATTTGATACCTAAATTTCTATATTTTTTTTTAATTTTATTTTTTAATTCGTATTAGTTTTATCTCCTTAATTGTAATATTTAATAACATTATTATTAAAAAAAATTAAAACATTGAACAAGGAAGAACATTTTAACCCGAAACTGTGAAACATTAAATGACATTCCCAAAGGTGCTTTTTCAAAAGGCAGCTGGACTGTCTGGTTTTTCTTTGAAGACATTTCACTTCTCACCCAAGAGAGCTGAAGAGGCTTCTTAGCTGAGAAGCAAAACTCCTTGAAAGAAAAATCAGAAAATCCAGTTGCCTCTTGAAAAAGCAACTTTGGCAGTGTCCTGGGTGACTGAGCATCTCCATAGACATTAAATGACACTCTTTTCAGAACAAAATAAGATTGTTTATAATTTTGTGCATTTATTAATTGGAGAATAACATGCACAAATCTTTTTAAATACTTTATGCATATTTTTCAAAATGAAATATAAAAATTGTTTCTTCTCCTCCAGGATGGCAGTTCATCAGTGAAAGACGAACAAAGTACCGCGAGTGAAGATACTGGATCAGTTGCACTGCAAGAACAGTTTGAGTCTTTAGTCTGCCAAGAACCCTCAGAACTGGAAGAAGCTCCTGAAATTCAAGAGCATCCAACCACTCAGGGTTATACCGAATCCATCTTTGAAGAGGATGTTACTCTTGCATTGAAGGAGCTGGATGAAAGATGCGAAGAAGAAGAAGCTGACTTCTCTGGTTTATCCAGGTGAAATGTTTTCTCCAGCAGAGCATTGCTTTTTTTAGCCTTTTTAGCATTTACCATTTGAAGCCACCAACGTGCTACAACAGGAGTAATGAACTTCTTTGACACAATTCCCTCTTTCCCCAGTTTTGAATACTGTCAGTGCCCATCCACCTCCCAAAAAAACAGACACATTTTTCAGCAGTTGCAGTCCCAAACCAGATTCTCAATTCATGAGCAAGCAATCCCAAATTGCTCGATTACTGTCAGGATATGCCCAAATTATCCATTGGGGTAATTACCTCCAGTTTACAAACCATTATACCAGAGAGAGATCACATATTAAATTAATCTCAAGAGGTTTAGTCCTGGCTTGTTGAATAAATCATAACGGATGCACCCATCTACCTCAATAATCCCCAAATTGTGCTGAAATGTGAAGTGTTGATGCAGCCGTGTTCTCTCAATAAAGTATGTGTGTTACTTATTTCTACTGACTTAGAAAGATAATACAGGCAGTCCTCAATTTACAAATCACAGTTGAGCCCAAAATTTGTGTTGCTAAGTGAGAAATGTGTTAAATGAATTTTGCTCCATTTTACGATTTTTCTTGCCATATTGCTTAAGTGAATCGCTGCGGTTGTTAAATTAATGACACGGTTGTTAAGTGAATCTGGATTCCCCATTGGCTTCGCTTGTCAGAAAGTCACGAAAGGGGATCCTGTGACCCTGGGAAGCTACAACGGTCATAAGTATGAGTCAGCTGCCAAGCTTCTGAATATAAAATCACAGGACCATGGGAATACCACAACGGTTGTAAGTGTGAAAAATGGTCATAAGTCATTTTTTTTCAGTGCCATTGCAATTTTGAACGGTCAGTAAATGAACTGTTGTAAGTCAAGGACTACCTGTATCATCTTTACATGGTGAAGAGAGAAGTAATCAGACCAAAGTTTTGAAATAATGTTTATTTGCCATGATCCTCTTGGTTTTATTTACAGCCAAGATGAAGATGGCTTTCCAGAAGTACAGACCTCCCCGCCACCCTCCCCTTTTCTCTCTGCCATATTGGCAGCTTTTCAACCACAGGCCTATGATGATGAAGAGGAGGCATGGCGCTGCCATGTTAATCAGCTTCTGACAGATACAGATGGATCTTCCGCTGTCTATACATTTCATGTGTTCTCTAGGTTGTTTCAGGTATGCTTTTTCATTCACATTATTAGTTCTTAACTATCTAACTTGGCCCATGGTCATGGTTATATAGATGGTGGCGCAGTGGTTAGAGTGTTGAACTGCAGGCCACTTCTGCTGATTCAATCTAGCGGTTCAAATCCCACTAG
>JANHFL010003107.1:83851-95725 GCA_032468155.1 Oxyrhabdium leporinum
CTTATAAGCTGTAAACCACCCCGAGTCTTCGGAATGGGGCGGTATATAAATGTGAAAATAAATAAATAAAATAAATAGATATATATGTATAGATATAGATATAGATATAGATATATATATACGCACACACACACCGCTTCATACCGGTACATGAGGAAGAAATAAGACCTCCCCGAAAATAAGGCCTAGCACCTATTTCGGAGGTCCCCCAAAAAAAGACCGGGTCTTATTTTCGCAGTGAAACATGGTGTGTATGCCTGCACGCACGCACACTGCAGAGATTTCATAGGAAACCTTTCTCCTCCACTTTTCTGTTCATTAGAACAGTGTCCCTTTCTAAAATTGCAGGTTAGAATGACGCTCATACTGACTTGTCAGTTTCTCTCGCTACAAGATTTTGTAGATTTCTTAGAAAGGGTCTCCGTGTAATTTTGCATCCCGTTGTTCACCCAACCTTACCCATCTCCCTTTCATGTGATAGAGCTACATGGAAGAGGAAAATTTAGTCTCGCGTATAAAGCATCAGTCGTGATAGAATAGGGCAGCCTCCTGCCCAAATAAAATTTTTGTGAGAGGGGAGCAAAAGAGGAGAGTTTGTGCAATTCTAATTTTCATTTCTTTTAAATGTTTATTCCAAAGCAAAAAATTATAATAAGTAGTTGCTGCCAAGCCAAGAATAAATATTAAAGAATCTACAATAAAATAAGTAAACCCTGTAAATTTTTCTCACACGCAAACATCATTTTATTGTATTTAGGTGATTCAGAGGAGATTTGGAGCCATAACACATGAATCAGTCAGTTTCCTGGGTGAAAATCTGCAGCGAATTGGAACAAAATTTAAAAGTTCATTGGAAGTTATGACAACGTATTCAGAATGCCCAACTGTTTTTGTGGATGCTGAAACGGTAATATCTTACATCTATGTCAACATGCTAATTTTTCTATTTAGTGACTCTTGTAGTAAGCTACAAAAGTTCTTTATTTTGGAATTTCCACGAACATTTCCTATCAAAAATATATATAAAAATAGTTGCACTACAAAGAGTTTAAAATGGAGATATGATATGTAAGCCCCCTAAAAAATATTTGTTTTCTCTAGATCATAGATCAAATTTCCTCTCTAGTATACAAAACCATATCTGTTGTTCTAGTAATTTTTTAAAATTAACTTTTTGAGTTGATAACTCCCTTAGTATTAAAGATATTTCATAAATTAGTTATTTATATTTTTTGTAATGTAAATGAAGTATTAAAATTGTTTTTCCGTCTGAGATTTTCATGTTTTTTCCCCAGCCATAATATCACAAGTAGCTCCAAAAGCTACAGATTTTTTTTATCCAGAACTATAAATGTTCTCACAAGTAGAATTGCAACAAAATGTTATTGTCAGAATATCCCTGTATGGATTCCACTCAATGGGTCCCTTCCATCTCTTGCCTGCTTCAGGGGGTTTCCCCTCCCTCCTAGCAGAGACTTTTGCAAAATTTAGAGCTCTCCCAAGCCTGTTCATATTACTCTTGCCCAAGTAAGATGCAGTTTGGGCTGCAAAGTTTCCTGTGAACTTTGAAAAAGAAGGGAATGATAAAATAAAAACTTCCTCAAGCTACAACAGCAATTGGAACTGGGATTGCCGTTGCTAAGCGATGCAGTCGTAAAGTGTGACATCACCTGACAGCGTCACTTAGCGATGGCAGTCCAGGTTGCCATTATAGCCCCAGACTGCACCAGTCATTAAGCAGGAAGAGGCGGGAGTGCCAAGCAATGGAGGGCAGGGGGAGGCCACCGAAGGCCTTGAGAGGGCGGGCAGAGACCGCTTGCAGGTGGGGGATTCTGCAAGTGGTAGGAAAAGCAAATGGGATCAACTTACCAAAAGTGACCTACAAGCTTTCCTGCCAGCTTCCCCAATGACTGCTTGTGAGAAATAGGCAAAGATGGTTGCAAATAGTGATCATGTTCTGTGGAGATGCTGCAACAACTGGAGCTTTTGAGGACCAGTCATACATCCATTTTTTAATTCAGCACCACTGTAACTTTCAACAATTGCTGAATGGATGGGCACGAGAGGAGGACTACAATTAATTTCCGCAAATCGAATGTATTACTGTTTGCTTATTATATTTAGTGTTCCTTTGATAGATTAAGACAATTGTGATTTTTCATTTCACAATCATCTGGATATCTACAGTAGTACCTCAATACTCAACTGCTTCAAAGGTCATCAAATTTGGTACTGAATGCATTTTGATGCAAAAAATGTTGTCCTGGTACTCATCGTGTATTTAGTGTTCACCCTGCAATAGGAAGAAGGGGCTGGCCACAGAGAATGGACAGGAAGTCGGCCATGCCAGGAAGGTCACTATCATAGGAAAAACCCATTCCAGCCAAAACAAAGGGTCACGTGGTTTGTTTGATACTCATTTTTAGTATAGTCACATTGCCTGGAACCAATTAATGATGAGTACTGAAGTACCACTGTACTTAATTTCAATTCTTTTGAATTAAAATCCCTCTGCTTTTAAGAGAGGGATTTATACCAAGCTGAAAACAATACCACAATAAAGGAACTACCAAGGAGAAAACCACACCCTACCAGCCCTGGCAGGGCAAGCTTTATATATAAATGGAGCAATTCATTGGCACTGATGATGTTATCTAGCTGGGTGATGAAATGTCTCCAGGCCAACAACCAAACTTAGAGAGAGCATCAAGGACTCCACAGAACAACCCTGAGCTACATATATTCTCTTCTATTGTAAACACGTGATTTTGGAAGTCAAGAGAATCAACAAACTAGTCTTCTTCCTATCTCTCTTGACAAAAAATTATGGCCCTGTGATGCCAAGTAAATGGACCTAGAAAATAAATGTTCAAAAGTACTTTGCACAAGCACCTTAATACTGGGGTGTGTGTAGTAGCTGGCTTTTACTTATTCATTACTTCTGGGTCTTGATTCTTCTTATGTGATGGTTGGCATTAGATCAGTCTACTCTCCAGTAACCTTCAGGGTAATGATAGGTTTGTCCTTCATAAAGCAGATACACATCTGAAGTTGCATTTGGGAAATGAAATACTCGCAAATAAATGATAAGAGCAATATTTTCAGTTCAGGCATTGCATTGCCAAGCTACTCATCTCATTAGCACTCCACACAAGCCCATGCTGTGCTATCAGCTTGTTTATATGACATCTGCAAACTTTCAGTTGTACCCAGTCATTGTCTGCAAGAAAAAAATAATTACATCAACATTTTATGTATTTGCTTCCATACAAGTTCAGTATCTTGCGTTATTATTATTATTACAGGAATTGAATCTTTTATATTTGGTGTGCAAATATTTTAATCCCTCATTTGATAGATAATTCTTTAGTAACAGTACTTAGCAAAGGGATGCATCTCATCTAGACAGTTCTTTTTTTAAATGTGCACTTCTGCACTTTCATGCGCCATCTAGAATAATGATTTCTGGCAGAGCTATAGACTTGATATTAACAAAGGATAAGATTTGTATTATATAAACAATTCCAGGAACTTCCTTAATCTTTGGAGTTACTTCATTAATCTTAGTAGATGTTGTCAGGTTATATAGCAAATGTTTACAAATGTAAATCAGTACATATTATATTTCACATGGGACTAATTAATAAGGTTTTTAAACATTCTTTTTGTATTACAGTTGATGTCCTGTGGTTTACTAGAAACATTGAAATTCAGTGTTCTGGAGCTTCAGGAACATTTGGATACTTACAATGCTAAAAGAGAGGCAGCTGAACAGGTAGTTAATTTATTTGTACAGTATTGAATAAGTTAATGTTCATTGGAATTTTAAATAACAAAGAATATACTGGACAGTCGTGCAGTGTTGGGTAAATTGAGGGAGGACAGATACCATATGGTGCATCTTCACATGTGAAATAGAATGCATCCACTAGGTCTTTGTCAGAAATGAATGCTAAAACAGTAAAAAATCTTTCTAACAGGAGCATTTGAAAAGGAATAGAACTTTAAGCAACTTCAAAGAATTCCAGTATAATGATGGAGTTTTGCAAATATAATAAAAGTGGAACACTACGTTTTCAGAACCAGAATTTGATTTTCTGGAAGAAAACTGACTTTTGATTGATATCTCCCGAAAGCTTCCTGTGTCTCAGAAATATGCTGTGAACTGCCTTACACCTTTGCTCTGCCCTAATCGTTCACAGAGACTGCAGGGAAAGACAAGCTGAATACAGAACTATCACCATCAGCAGCATTTGACAGCTTCGCTATAGAAAACTCACATTAAGAGTTCCTAGTGCATTAGGATGACAGAGGTCATTAAAGGGCCTGCCCGTTAAACTGTATTTTTTTAAAAAAAAGAGAGAGTGATACTGTGATATTTTGGTATTCTGAATAATGGATGATAGGCAAAAGCAAAATAAAGTACGAAAAAAAAAAAGGTTTCTGGAACTTCTTACTGGCTTTATTCTTTTGATTCTACTTTGGTCCAGTAAAAACTGGTTTTCCCCCTTGCCTAAAGGATCATACGGGTTACATTTAGATGTTCTCCCCTCCCTTAACATTTAATTTTCACTTTATATTCCACTTTGGAGACCGATAATAAACTAAAGCGGGTAGTCCTCGACTTACCACAATTGAGCCCAAAATTTAGCTTGCTAAGCGAGACAGTTGTTAAATGAACTTTGCCTCATTTTACGACCTTTCTTGCCACAGTTGTTAAGTGAATCACTGCAGTCGTTAAATTAGTAATGTCGTTGTTAAGTGAATCTGGCTTCCCCGTTCACTGCTAGTCAGAAGGTCGCAAAAGGGGGGGATCGCATGACTCCAGGACACTTCAATTGTCACAAATATGAGTCAATTGTCAAGTGCCTGGATTTTGATCACGTGACCACGGGGATGCTGTGATGGTCATGAGTGTGAAAAATGGTCATAAGTCACTTCAGCGCCGTTGTAACACTAACTGAGCTGTTGTAAGCCAAAGACTTACATCAGCAGATAAGAATTAATTTCTGCTTACGTTACCTGGGGAAAATTGCAGTTCATTTAATATATATTTGTGAAAGGCAGAAAAAGATTTTTATTCTAGGGAACGAGAAGTAGATGTTAGGAGCAAGATCGATGATGCACTGCAGTTGTGGTGAATGTGAATCTACAGTAGGATTTATAGAATCCTATTTGACCTCCCCTCCCTCTCAGTCCTTGTGTTTCTTAGAAGTCTAGAAGAATAAATGGGGGTTCCATGGAGCCCTTGTGGAATCCTCTGTGCAGGGGTAACTGGCCTCGGGTTTCAACGTTACGTTATTTATTGTGATTCAGCTCGACACCCGAAGTGGTGAAAGAGGAAGTAAGGAAGGAGAAGATCCATGGATGCTATCAAATAAAACAAAAACAAAAAACGTCAAAAGAAAGATGTGTTGGGCTCTATGCCATTAATTGACATGCTAGCATTTAGAAAATTGAATTTGGTCTCCAGAAAATGCACGGTCCTAATTCATTTACTAAAAGCCCTAATTAAATATACCAATGAAAAATTAGATTTTTGTTCTCTTGTGTGCAAAGGTTAAAAAAAGTCATAATCAGAAGTCAGGTTCATCATTCTGCTGGCATAGAGCTGCCTCTAACTCGGTCTAAAACACAATTAAGTTTTATTCCATTACAGCTTGGGAAATATAGCACATTCCTCACTGTCTGTCACTGGTTGTGAGTAGGTGCTACGAGTATATAATTGAGGGGGGCTCTATGTCTGTCCCTAAATGTGTATCCACGGTTGCCTGGTTCTCCTCCAACACTACCTGTAAATGTGATTTGCTTTAGGTTTAGCAAGGTATCAGAACACATCCATAATGGCTTAGTGTTATGAATTAAAACAACACAGCTTGTTCGTTGAATTAGGGTTCAAAAATGTTAGCGATTGGTGGGTAGGACTTTATGCATGAATCTGTATTTAGAAAAGAGACTAGATCTTATCTCCTTGATGATGTATTGTTATTTCAATCATCTTGCTTCTTTATCATTTCAAATTTCACATCAAAGTATATTATAAAAAGTGACAGTTTTAGAGGTATGCATCATACATTTTATTACTTTTTCCTGAACGTGTCCATTAAATCAATAGCATTATATTAGAACATCCTGTGATTCGAGCAAAATGTATTTTCTGTGTTCGGGCATCAGTGATTTTGCTTTGACTCTCTCAGCTTGCCTCTATTTTATTTTTGCAGTGGCTAAAAGATTGCAAAAGGACATTTGGCACAGATGATGGTATTCACGGAGCTTCTACAGACGCTCAGGTAGGAATCTGCTTTCAGTCACGACGTCTATTTATGTCATGCGTAAGTATAAAACCATGCACGCTGCAGAATGAACATCTCCTAATGTTCCCAGCAGGTTAAAGAGTAATGTTTTTCATTTTAGCTATCAGAAATATCTCTCGGGGAAATTTAGAATGTATTAAGTATTGGCCTGGAAACAGTGGGTTCTTCTTATTAAAAAAACAACAACAGCAACAAAAGCCAGCTTGTAGCTCTGGGTCTAATAACCCTGGACAGATAACCAGGAAAGATGGAATCGGTGTGCAAACACTCCTCTCTGTCTGTTATGAAGCTGCTGTCGCAAGGAAGAAACTTGGTATTCTGCATATCGGCTCATCAGATAAAATAGCTGTCTGGCACAGAAGCCGGGCTGCCTGAAATCTAATTAGCCCTGGTTTTTTTGCCTATGACCTGTCTGGAAAGTAATATTAAAAATAATTAGTTGGACAACGAAAATCTGATCTGAAGGGTTTGTAAAGAGCTATCCACAGTAGAAAAGATAGATTTCTTAGAACCAATAATTACACGGACACATTTTTGGAAGGGTCAGTAATAGCGGAGTATTAGCAAGTATATAGAAAAACTGTTAAGAGAAAAAAAATCAATTAAATGGGGGTATCGGTGGTTTGATTAAACTGTTTGAGGAAAACTATTGCCATGGGAGCTCTTATATTCTTTTTGCTTTCATAGAACGGGAAAAAAAGTTCTCAGTTGCCCAGAGTTGTTGTGTGTTTTTTAGCACCTGGAAAAGCAACTGATTCTGAATGGTAGATAGACTCAGATCATCTGATACTACTTCAAAAGAAGATTTGTCTTGTCCAGACTTGGAGAAGAAGCAAACAGAACTTTTCTTTTAGAAAATACTTTGATTTTGTTTTAATTTTCTCTCATTTCTTTCTTTATTAAGAAGTGGGGAAGTAGCTCCAAGAAGAGAGTTACATTTTAAACAGTAACAGATTTTTTTTCTTTTTCTTTTTTCTTGGTAATGTAGATGCTAGTAAGTAACAATCTGTAGAAAATGTAAACAGTTGCCTTTCCCAGCTACCTTTTAAAGTAACTGTAAGAGTTTAGTTTGAATTGAGAAAGTGTAACATAGACAAGGATGAAGATAATTAGAGAACTAAAAAATAAAAGTCAAGTGAAGATATTATAAAAGAGTTGGACATTTTTAGCAAGGAGAAGGCTAAAATGGAGAGTGCAGTAGTGCTCTTCCAACACTGAAAAGGACGTTATGCAGAAGTTTGTAGCTTTTTCTTTCCCAGATAAAGAAGGAGTCAGGAGTCTAGGTCAGTCAGAGGTGTCAAACTCGATTTCATTGAGGGCTGCATCAGGGTTGTGTTTGACCTCGGGGGCCAGGGTGGGCGTGGCCAGCTTGATGTCACTCGTGTCAGGGGCGCCTGTGGCCCGAGTGCTCTGTCAGCCAAAATGGGCTCCCGAATTCCGTTTTTGGCTGCAATGGCTTCTTGCAACCCTCTGCCAGTGAAAACAGAGCTCAGGAGGGCCACACGCGGTCCTCGCGAGCCCCGTTTTCGCTGGCAGAGGCTCTGTTTTGACTGGCAGAGGCGGGCCAGTCCTTTGCTATTTCCGGGGCAGGCCCAGAGGCCAGATCTAAGCACCCCACGGGCCTTGCGTTTGATACCCCTGGTCTAGCTGAATACTGTGTGGGCAGAGTGGGGGAAAACCTTTCTGGCAATAAGAGCACTTGATCATTCAAACTAGTCACCCAGGAGAAGCAGTGGGATTCCCTGCACTTTGTGTGTTCATGCCGAAGTTAGACAGTAACCTGTCCAAGGTGCTTTCATTTGGATTCTTGCACTGTCCAAGGTTGTTGGACTTGGCGTAGATGGCAGGTTCCACTTCTGTGATTCTGGAATATTTATTTTCTAGATAACAGTATTTCCCCCTCCCTGAAATAGTGTGTTTTTTTCCCCCCAGATGGCACTACTTTTTTACTAGGAAGCTGTAATTCTGACCTTGTTCCAGAAGGGTATCTTGCACTGGGCATGTTATTTCCAAGGTGAAAACATTAACAGGGAAAAGAGTATCAAGCTTGGCCATGGCTACCTAATGCTAAAATAGAAGCCCACCGACAGAAAGATTGAAAGTTGGGCTAGACTTCCTCTAGGGTGCTGACCTGCCCTGTTTCAGCTTCTGGCCTTTTTCAGGCTAGAGATCTAAAAGGAGTCAGTGTTTCTGTTCAGCTTGAACACACAGAACCACCGTTGGGGAGATCTGGGCCATGGCCTGCTTGATTGGGTCACCGTCCTTTAGTAAGTAAGGAAACAGCCCCCACACACTATTACTGAGACGGCACAGAATATGAGCTTGGAAGAGCCTCGCCAGGTAGCGCTCTCCAAGGCCAGCTCCCAATCTGTTGGCCTCAGGCTTTCTTTCAGAATAACCCAGGCTTTGACCTAAAGAGAGTAGCACGAGAGCTTTCTTTTGAGTCTTTGAAGGGTTTGGCTTATCAGGAGTCAGAAGGAAATCTCTCTCTCTCTTTTTTTTTTCCTGTAAGAATTCAATCCTTTCTTCCTTGCAGAAATGTTGTCTTCTGTTTTTCCGCTCCCACTCCCACTTCAGTACGTTGATATTGCAGTTCACATCTTTCCAGGAGTGTCCTGTACGAGTACTTTTCATGAAATTCCTTTAAATGCATGAGGTTTGATGTCTGCCTTCATAGTTGTCGCTTAAACCTATTTATCCCCAAATTGTCTTTTCTCTCCGTTCGTTATCAGAACTTAACCTTCTACTTGTCACTATTATATTTGGGTCATTTTGCATGATAACAAAGCGAGTAGTACAACCAGCTGTTCTATCATCTATAAATACTCAATATTATTTTTATACATTAAATTAAATCCTTCTTTGGAAGTGTCCCCCCCCCCTTTTATATCTGGGACATTCTGAGACCCATGGAAAATGAAGTTCTATACTAATTCTTGATCTTTTTCCTTTTTGTATTTTGTGACCCGCATACCTTCTTGCTTAGCATTTGGAAATTCTAGCAGTAAGTGACGGCTCTTGATTTATCAAATAACTAACTATGCCAGTAACCAAACTGGCTTTCATTTTTGTCTCGTGTCCATTTGTGATATCACGGTGTTTCATTATAGAATATTATGGAAATAACATTTGCTTTGCTTATCTATAACTCTTAACTCTCTGGCGGTTTTTTTAGATGGCAGGATATTGTAGTTGTAGCAAATTATTCCACTGTTACTTTTGCTTATTTATTTTAGATGCATATTAACGGTCACATCCACTAATGCAGTTAAATATGCAAATAGAGGCGATACTATGCTTCTGTCCATGAATTCATTACCTTTGACGTTGAAATATTATAAAAAAAATAATCAAAACATTAAGAATATACAGACTGTATCAAAAGTCAGGCTTCATGGCCAGCCACAAGGAATGTTCAAAGGCCATGTGTCAAAAGAATGAGGAAGCATTTAGAAGGAAATGGCAACCGGTTTGAACGTTTGATTTATATCATAAATTGTGTACGGGGCCTGATTTTTGCTACAACCTGTATGTATGTATGTTTATATGTTTGTGTGTGTATAGAAATATCTTTATTTGCAACAGAATAGATTGAAATGTGATTAGGGCAGTGGTTCTCAACTGATGCAATTCATTTCATAGTAAGACAGAGCCCACATATGCAAGTGTCCCTGCCAACTGTCCCAGAAAACCTGGTTTTCAAGGCAGTGGATGGGGCATCCCTGGTCCTTTTTATTCATTTGCCTAATGTCTGGAGAAAGAAGGGGGTTCGTATGTGCTCCTGGCCCAACCTGTTTTCAGCCACCATGCGTTTGGGGGTCTAACTTGTGTTCACTTCAAATTATTATATAGTCCTCTGTGTAATATAGGATCCAGCATCTGATCTGCTTCAATACAGTTGTCGGGTGAAATGAAGCGGTGATGGGGTTCGGTCTCATTTGAGCCTTTGATCTTCTGTGTTGGGGCTCAGTCGTTGCGTAATCTTGCAGCCTGGACAAATGTCCGTTGAATACAGGTCCATTATGCTTGAAGATGCCGGATAAAAACTTTTCCTGGCCCCCCCCCCCCCCCCAATTCCCCGTGAGATAGTGCCCTGGTGTGTTGGTTGTACCTGAGACAGTGGCTTTTTGCCATTTTGAGAAAGTGTTCCTCACCTGGCCAAGCATGCTGTGATTGCAGGCCTTGGCCAGAAGGTTGGGACCACGGTGCATGAGCACCTGGTTGGAGACAGCCAGTTGGGGAGGGTGGGAGCCATGGCTAACATAAAGGGTGGGACAGATGGGAAGAAGGCTTGAAAGGAGATCATCATTGTGCTTGAATGGATTTCTCCTCTCTTCCTCTGGCAGGGAGTGGAAGAGTTTTCACTTTAGGTTTTTGGGTCCGGTGGAGGGAGAAAATGAAATGTTGCAAGTAGCACATCCAACACTGCCTGTAAATAAATGAATGCCAGTCTTTGCGGGCAGGGGGAATATTGGAATCATATCAGTAGGATGGACATTATTTGATAAGAGTGCTTGATGGGATGTGCAGTGAAAGGTTGAGAACCACTGTTCTAAAATTAGAAGTGACAGATCACCCAAAATAATACAGACAACTTTTCCCTGCTAGAGCATGACATTTCTGAAATGTCATTAAACATCCCTTTCTCTTTGTTGGAAATTACTGCCCTTCTTAAAAGCCAAAGTTTATTATGTAGCCAGCAAAAATAAAATAAAATAAATAAATTCTAAATCCACCTAGATGATTAGAAGCGCTCGTTTTTCTCTGATTAGCTTCTTCCTCCATTATCTTAACCTTTCTTCTCCGCAGTAAGCAAATAACTATTTTTATATTGCAAATTCTGCTCTATACAAATTGTATGCTTTTGTCGCTTCTTTGGTTAATATATTGTTTTTCAGATGACTTTTTTTTTTTTAAATTTACAGGAATTAGAGCTGTGCCGGAGGCTATACAAGCTGCATTTCCAGCTGCTCCTTTTATTTCAAGCCTATTGTAAACTTATCAGCCAAGTGAATGTAGTGAAAAAAGAGACAGAGGTAAAGATTTGCTTTTACTACAAGACTTAACTAAAAATTACATTTCTGAATGAAAAGGTTAAATAGGCTAATAAGGATGGATGCGCATTGTGTCCATTCTGCGTTTCTGCTCAAGTGTGCACTCCAAGGGGTTGATAACCAGTAAAAATACAGAATTCGATAGTTTATCGAAAGCTAGAAAATACAAATTCATATTAAAACTAGTTAAACATTCATCAGTCTGAGCCCCGATCCTCATCCAGCTTTATCAGATTTCAGCTAAGCCCCTAAGCGCCAGTATATTCACTGTAAATGCTTGAGGTGTTTATTATTATTATTATTATTATTATTATTATTAGTTTAATTTATATACCACCCCATTCCGGAGACTCGGGGCGGTTCACAGCAGCTATTTAAAAACAGTACAAAATAGTCAAGTTTAAAATTAATTTAAAAAAGTTAAAAAAATTTTGCTGTGCCCCGTTTAAAAATTTTTACAAAGTTTTTTTAAAATATTAAAAACCCCGTTTAAATTAATTTAAAAG
>JANHFL010003108.1:14774-26808 GCA_032468155.1 Oxyrhabdium leporinum
CAGTGCTATTTTATTGTGCTATTTTATTGTGAGTTGGACTAAGGAGAAATTTCCTAAGGGTGAGACCAATCAAGTTGATCATGCCCACCCAGTCACATGACCACCAAGCCACACCCACCAAGCCACGCCCACAGAATCAGTAGTGAAAAAAAATAGATTCCACCAATGATTGTGATCCTGAAGCTAACAGCAAGTATTTCCCTGTTTTGCATTATCTAGGCCATAGTTGACAGTCAATCCTACAACATATGAAAAGCTATAATTTAAACCTATTTATTATTTACAATTTACTTTTATAATACTTCCCAATTTAACACTCTTCCATGTAGTGATAAAATGATTATATCTGTCCTGAATTTCCACTCATTTAATCTCAGAGATAATCCTGAGGTCTAGTATTATGCACAAGTGAAAGAAAGATAGAAAGCATTATAACTTGAATCAATGGAACATGCTATTCACTATTGCCCTCTCTATGTAGGTGCTCGCCAGGACTTATTATTTCTGCTCTTCACTAAACATTCTGATTGTTCCAATTTTATCTCAAGATGTTATTATCAGATCAATCTGATTTTATTTCCTTTACCATAGCTAAGTACTGTCCTATAGTCTGAATAGTGCTTTGTAGTATAAACTCTAACCCTTCCGTTAAGAGTATATTTTAGAACAAATATATATTTTTTTCTTTTTATCTTAATGAATTGTGACTCTTGCATTTTATTTGCTGGTCTATGGCTGAATAAACATTGATTTGATTTGTTATTTTGCTCACATTTTAGGTATGTATACTTTTTTTTACTACTGTGATCTCTCTCTTTACTTATCTTTGTTTTTTTTTTTTAAACATTTAAATGTAACTTTATTTTACATTTTCCTTTTCAAATCCCACATTTTGAATTCCCATTCTCATCAAATTATTGACAATAATCCCATGATCTCCTTTTCTATTGAACTGAGATCCTCAAAGTTTAGCTGAGCCAATTTAAAGATCCTTTTATTGTCCATTTTGATGTCCATTTTGATTGGAAGTTACTTTAGGTTTATTAGCAAACATACCCATAGATATATATCCAGGATAGGCTCTGTAACATCTAAATTAGAGAGGGTTATAGAGCTGGAGAAAGAAAGAAAAAGAGAGCTCTGCTATAACAGAGATGTGTTATAAAAGTTCAATATTTTAGAGTTCTGTACAGGTAGTCCTCAACTAAGTCAATTTAGACTTAGTTACAAACTGTAACTTATCCCAGAATTATCACCTTTTCCGATCTTCTGACAAGCAAAGCCAATGGGGAAGCCAGATTCACCTAGCAACCAAGTTACTAGTTTATCAACTGCAGTGATTCACTTAACAACTGTGGCAGTAAAAGTCATAAAATCGGGGAAAACGCACTTAACAAAGGTCTCACTTAACACAAATGTTAGGCTTAATTGTGGTCATAAGTCGAGGACTACCTGTACTAGGCTATCATCATAATTTAACCTTAAAATATATGTGAAAATGGAGACAAACAATTAAATAAATGAGAGGAATAAAGAAAAAAAACTCCCAGAGAACTATAGATTTTTTTGAACCTGGCCAAAAATGATCTGGGAGAGCGGAAAGCTAGAAATAATATCTGATCAACCCTGGTTTAGTTTTCATTGAACTGGGACCAAAGTATCATGAGGAAGAAATAAGGAAGTGATTTGTTCTAAATGTATTGAACATAAACCCCAGTGAGGCTGTTCTGTCCTTGCTACACATTACCCTGTGTGTAGCTTGACATGCAGCTAAACCCACTTATCCTCTAACAAAAGAGACCGCATGCATAGATCTGGATGCTTTATTAAAGGAACAGGATGAGTGAAATTGGGAAAAGTAGAACTACATACAGTAAGAACCCAAAAATAAAATAAGCGGTGTTGAGTTTCTGGTGAGCATCACAATAAGAAATACAGAAAAATCTAAATCTCACCAGCATACTATGTGTATAGGATGTGGATTTTTGTCCTCAGATCAGTGTGTGTCATGGATTAGGCTGGATTCTTCCTGGTCTTTCTGTTTCCTCAGACTGCTCAAGGAAATGGAGACTGGCTTCCCAGGATGCACTTGGTTTTTGGAATGAAGACGATGAGAAGATGGATGTCTTGAAGGGCTGGATCAGTTTACAAACAATAAAGATTGGCATTTGGCTTTGGCCACTAGAACAACAGCAGTTTAAACACAAACTATATGCTGAGGGGAGGACAGAAGCACCATCTTGATGTGGTTGTGGGACTTGTATGTTCTGAGGAAGATGAGAGCTATGTCAGAGGTTCAATTATACTAGATAGGTCTCATCAGAAGAGTCAAACAAAAAGTGTCACTCCTCTAAAAAAATATGGTGAGATGTAAATTACGGAAACCCATATCAGCTCAGTTGTCACTCAGGTCAACAAGGACCATGCTAGATTATTAATATGTTTTTGCATAGCATAGTGAACAGATTGTATAGCTTTATTCTAAAAGCTTTCTGGCTTTTTAAGCTTTAGAAAAGAAAATAGCTTTCTTAGTTTTCCATACATATTTCCTCTTTTATAGAAACGTGTATGCATAATATCTTTAAATTATGTCAGCATGCTATTATTTCTTTGTCATACTGAGAGCCACAATAATTTATTTTAATGATGTCACTTAAAGCAAGATTTAAATATAATTATACTTCATTATTGTTGCAATTAACATGTCAAATGGTTGTAAAGCTAAGAGCTTAAATGTCCAAAGCTGTATTACAGTGTTGGTTTGTCGAATGACTTCTGTATCTACCAGTTTTAGTCTATGATCACTGACTTCCTCAGTTGCATTTAGGGAACATTCACACACACACAGGGAATCAGAAATGGGAGGAACGTTATAAATACACTTTGGAAAGATTCTCTGAACTCTCTCTGAGAATCTAAAGTGACATTTTTGGTAATCAAAGTATTCAGAAATCCAAATTATACATTTATAGTTTGAACATTGCCTAATTAGATAAGGTTATTACTTAACAAGAATCTCAATTTAAAGAAAAAAAGTGGCAGAAAAGAAAAAAAATAGATCATTACCAATTGAACCAATTACCAATTAGATACAATGTAATATGTTGGTTGCAGTTCCTTTGATGAGAATAGTTTTCACCTCTCAAAAACTGAGTCTTTTAACTGGAAACATTTCATGTTATGCAGGTGCTCGACTTATGACCACAATTGAGCTGAAAATTTTTGTTGCTAAGCAAGACAGTTTTAAGTGAGTTTTGCCCCATTGTACAATCTTTTTTTGCCAGAATTGTTAAGCGAATCAGGCCAGTTGTTAAGCAAATCATGCAGTCATTGAACAAATCAGACTTTCCTCTTTAACTTTGCTTGTCAGAAGCTATCTGGGAAGGTTACAAATGGCAATCACATGATCCTGGGACAGTGCAACTGTCATATATACATGTCGTCAAGTGCCTTAATTTTGATCATGTGACCATGGGGATGCTTCAGTGGTCGTAAGTGTGAAAACTGGTCATAACAAACTTTTTTCAGTGCTTTTGAATTGAAATTGAATGGGCACTAAAGGAATGGCTGTAAGTCAAGGATTACCTGTAGTTGACTCCTTCCCGCTGCAGCTACAGTTTAATCTTCTGCCCCCAGCACATGGTCATGACCACTTAGGAAAAGGGCATTGAATTTAGACTCCATTTTCTAATAGACTATATTGTGGCAAAACCTGGGTCACCTAAAGTAACCATGAAGAAGTTTGAATATACAGCATAAAAAATTAATAGGTAGGAAAATAACAAAGAATGTACAGCAGGATTCCAACAAAGCATTGGCAGCTTGCTGACCAGCCCTCAGTGAAAGCAGATCCATAACCTATATGCCTTTGGCCTGCTACATTTCAAAGACAAAGAAAAAGGCAGAAGCAGTGGAAATCACAGCATGATGTTAGAATGTTTTTGATAAACCCATAGGTGGCCTTCTTATTATTAATCCCTCCCTACTAGGTCAGCACGGCAACTGTATTGTCATTGAGATATGATCAGTGAATATAAACAATGTGATGCATATGGCCACAGGTTCCTGACTGATTCTTCTCTCTGTCACCCCTCAGGGACAATTTGACTTGCTGTCAATATTTTCTTACAAGGTTACTTTAAGCAAGTAACATGTATGAAAGGCGGGAACATCTCATAGGTTTGATAGTGAATGTAATTCACATGTGTTTGTGTGGAGGGGTATCATTTAGTACCCTTCCACATAGTAGTCAACTGTTAGTGATTTCTTAGTGACACAGTGGGTGTATGTACATCGTTGTAGGACTGTGCATGTGGAGGAGATGAAGAGAAAGAATGGCTGGGTTTGATTTGAAGGCAGAGAAACTTATTTGAGTCAGAATGCAAAGGAACAGTCTAAAATCTATGTCCATCAAAGATGAAAGGTAATCATTTGATCTGACCAGAGAAGAGAAGACCTTATAATGCTGAGCTCCATCCTCAGCCATTATTCTGTGTTACTGATGAATGGTACTGAAGTCCATTAAGACTTACTGCATGACCCACTGAAAATCTTTGAAAGGCTACAGTGTCCTACCATTTTTGCAAGCCACTCAACTACTACAAAAGCAGTTTAAATGTTTATTTGGACCTAAATCACCTAACCCAACCATATCTCCAGGATTGCCATGTTGCATGCTGATGGAGATTGTCCTGTAAAAGTAAGAAATTTAAAGCCTAAACAGCCATCACATGTTACTTGGCAGCCTGTCCAGAAATAACTGGGATACGTTGTGAATCAATCATACAGTAAAAGATGGACTAAACTAATGGATCTTTTGCTTTGAATTATGAATGACACCTGTGAGTTCCAATGCAAATCTTCAAGTGATAGCTCTCTTAATTACAATATTGAAGTTCTGCCATTACCTTTGCATGATGAACTGCCTTGACCACTACTTTGATCTGTGGTTTTATATGCCATGCCTTTCAGGAGTGTGGAAATGAGAAAATCATTATTGGAAGTAATTTCAGGGATTGAAAAGTTAGATTTCTTAGCAGCACCAAATGATTCCCAAGACGCTCCTGTTCTCTTTAAGAGACAAGCTGCCTTAAAAACTGAAAGGATGTTTTTACATCATCCTGAATATGGAGCTGATTATGTGGGTCCATGTAAAAGAATGCAGTGGTTGCACTGGATTCCTGCACAAAGGACCTCAATTTACTTTACTATGCCACATTTGCAACAAAGTTTTACCTTCCACTTTTTTGACGTTGCTATCATAGAATGACAGCCTGGATGATTTTCAAATCGATGGATTTCACCATGTGAGCAATTACAAAACACTCAACCAGGGAGATGGTTTCCACCATTCTGTCTACTCATCTAAAACCCTTCTTAACATTTCCCAAATTTATACTTAATAGGCAGGTGCACTCACTTCTAAACCAAACACTGTAATTACCTCCATTTTTAAATTTTATATATCTCAGATAAATTTGTTTCATTTTCAAAAGTTCTCTTTTTTTTTTCTTAAGTAGAACCCCAATAGGAGTCCAAAGCACGGTAAACATCAAGGAAGTATGTAATGACTGAATGGTTGAAATTGTCAAGAATATTATTTGTAAGGTTTTTGGTTTTTAATAGTGTTAAATAGTGCATCAGCATGTCTCATTTAATTACTCATTTTGACATATTTGAACAATTAAACCGAGAGCTGATTAACACTTAATTTACTGAGAAACAATCTTACTCTACCCTAAAAAAGAATCCAGATGTTTACTTATTTTTATTAATATACTAAGATGTCAGTCTTTTTGGTGATATAACACTGAATTATATTGGAAATAAAATAAATAAAATATAATGTAAAGAATTATTTATTCAACTACTCAATTAACTAGCTGTCTCAATCACTAAAATGACTTGAAGAATAAAATGCAGCTTACAAATATCAGCTGCAAGTTTGCAAACTGTTTTTGGGCAGAATCTGGAAGGATACCACAATTTGGCATGACAAGAACAGCACGGCAAACATGTCATGTTGATTTGACAGAGGAACAATTTGAAAATAATGTAACAGATGCACATATAAGACTAAAAATGTTTATTTGATAATTCAAATGAACAAAGTCAAGAAGGTTGTCTAATTTTGACCAATGGCCTGATTATTTGATTAAAATAGATTCTCTGACTCTACTGTTCCTTAGCAAATATATTTATGTACTTTCTTGCTTCTTTTTGTTTAATCGTGTTTACAATTTCTATTAACATCTCAGACTAAAATAATAATGATGATGTTATCTATGTAATTAAACCTCATTGATAGTGGTAGGCAGTTATTTCTGATTAAATTTTAAGGATTGAATCAGTTTTTTTACTTCTCTCATTCAAAATTTTCAAATCCCTTGTATCTTAACTAAAGCTGCTTCCTTTGTGAAAATAGAGCAATCATCAGTAAATCACTTGAGAAAATCAAGACTCATCCACATTTATAATAGTCATAATGCTGAAACATCAAATAGTATAATAAATAAATAAATCATTAATGTTACTACTATTTTGATCTTAGGAAAAATGTAGATCTGAAATCTTGAATTTGGCTATCTCTTACAATCCAAATTTATTGTTTTATGGTAAGTTCATTCTAAAGGCTTTCAAATTATAGATGCAGTACATTGTGAATACAGATAAAGGTCCTTTCACTTGTTTATCACAGAGATGAAAAGATGGACAAATTGCGAGAAAATATACAGAATGAACGGATAAAAAGTAATTGTGATTTCACCAGGATAGACAGCTATTGAACCTACTATTACATTGTAAAATACCAATTCCCCAAATGTTTGATCACTCTAGAACTCCAAAGATCATTGTTGCTTCAAGGCTTGCTTAATCTTTGGAGGATTTAGGATATAAGAGGATGTGTTGTGGATTGCTCATAACTGTATTATACATAGCAATTTATGTTACATAGGATAGATTAAATGATCTGAGTTCCATGCAGTTACAGAAGCAATGGAGGCTGAACAATCAGCAATTAATAGTGTATTTTTCTTGACACTTTAAAATAAATGTGATTAGGAAAAATATTTTTATTACACTTGAAGAAATGTTAGAAGAAAATCTGAAATATATAATTATAAGGATATATAAATATATAATTATAACCATAACCATAAATATAACCATGACTACATATCTATCTATACTGTATACACAATTCAATGTGTATGTTTGTGTATGTACACACATATTTTTTCATATATATCTGCATATCAGATAAGGCATTGTTTTAAAAAAAATTTTTTTGCCTACAAAGGCATTGGAGCACAATTAAAATATCATCACCATTGTTTAGAGGTTTATGATCATTTATCCCAAGTTCTAATTGCTAACTTTATGTCTAGTTATAGTATACTAATGCAAAACTATTAATTGAGGTACCTAGTGGCTGTCAGAAAAAAGAGGCAATAAAATGATACCTAGAAGATTTGCAATTCTATTTGTTCTGGAAGTGCAAACCAATTGAATTTTAAGGTTGGCAGAGCTTCTAATCCAGTCTTCAAATCTCTTACTACTTCGGTTGGTAGCTCTTTCACTCAATTACTCAAAGTTCTTTCCAAGCAAATTGCATTGACTGTGGATTTATTTTTTGTTCCTTTGCCAAAAAGAAATAAATAAATAAAACAAATAAGAGCTGTTTGGGAGGAAAGCACTTCATTTCAGATGGTTTGTATCAAATGTTCAGCACCACAGCTTCCAATATCTGGCTGCTGCTTTCTGATGTCACTTTTTTTAACCTCGTTTTTTTCTTGGGTGGCTGCATGGATAATTCAATTTTTTCCACTTACATGTCATACTGCTGGTCATTTTAACTTGTTTTCACTTGTGACCCCCATTAACTAAGTGCCTGATTGATTTCAAAAAGAAGCTACTTCAAGAATTGCTTGCAGAAAAGTTGGAAAACATGAAACAAATTTTAATGGTGCCATGTATTATGAAAAGTCCCAATTGCCTCTTGAAAAAGCACCTTTGGGACAACCATCACCTGAATGACTGAGACTCTCCATTGACAATTGGCTATGCACTTTGGGATGAACAGCCTTCGAATGGTGCAGAAGGATGAATGAATTTTCAGAAAAAAATGCAGACTACAGGAACCATTTACGCTTCGGTTTGAGGTGCAGACAACAAAGACTCATCCCCAACAGCCTGCACCTATGTTCAACAGTGAGGACAGAAAACATCCTGCAGAAAGTACAGCTCCATAACACAGTCCTTTCAATAGTTCCAAAAAGGCTCCACACCTATTTGCACCACTCAGGTCACCCTGAGGACACAGGCAAACCTCCAGGTGACCTTAATGACTCGCTAAAGGAATGCTAAAAATGCAAATAACCAGCTACCTACAAGAAGTATAAATCCTTCCATTCCACACCATCCAGTCGGAGCTGAAGAAGCTTCTTGGATGAGATGTGAAACATCTTCAGAGAAAAAAAAATAATAGTCCAGTTGCCTCCTGAAAAAGCACCCTTAAGATAATAAGCAGAATATTTAAAAATGTAGTGGAGGTGTTTTAGTTCCACACAAGTAAAGAATTTATGTTTGTTAATATAGTACATTAATGGCATTTTATTTTATTTTTGAGTATCTTTGCTTCGTATGACCCACATTGATTTCATATCCTTTTACTGCTTTCTTTCAAAGATATTTTATGAGCTAAGAGCATGAAAGACGACAAAACACAATATGAGTAGCAATCCAAATCAAAGTTTTGTCAAAGTTAGCTTACATAGTTGATCCAAAAGTAAATGTCTTATTCTTTATTCTGCTGATAAAGGAATTATTTATTTTGCCTGTAAGGAAAAACTTATATAATGGGTGAAAAAGTTTCCCCCCAATAAGGGGGAAAAGCAACAAACAATGAGAGGTTCTGTCTGCCCTGGTAGTATGCTATGTTTTATTCTTAGAAAAAGCAATGTAGAAAGCAAAATGGGTAAGAATAGAATGCAATTCTGAACCATTCTAATTTTAGATGTACACTATACTATACCATCTCAATTGGAGTTCACCAATGTTCAGATCTGTAACATATCTCAGGTTCTAAAATTCAGTTTCCTAAATTCTCCATTATTGTATAAAGTCTCTGAATATGTGAAAATGACACAGCCCTGCCCTCCCCTCCCCTGTTTAATAAAAACAAGCATTCATACACAGCCAGGATTGTTTCAAAGGGTTTCCAGGTCATAGCAGTGTTCCAATGTTTGAAGGACTGTCCCAGAGAGGAGGGGGTTAACCTATTTCTCAAAGCCAGACAAGGAATAATGGATGGAAACTGATCAAGAAGAGATTCAACCTAGAAATAAGAAAAAAAATGCTCACAGTGGCAACATTAAATAATGTTCCAATAAATGGAACATCTTGCCTTCGGAAGTTGTGGGTGCTTTATCACTGGAAGCTTTCAAGAAGAGACAGCCATCTGTCAAAAATGGTATAGAGTCTCCTGTTTGAGTAGGGGGTTGGACTAGATGACCTACAAGGTCTCTTCCAACTCTGTTATTCTATAAATATACCTCACACATTTCAGCGACCTTATTTATTTACTTATTTATTAGGCATGGAATGACTTTTTCAGTACACTGTAATATATACATTAATACTCTATCTGTTAATGCGCTAAGTTTTAAATCAATGTCACCTGGCATACTATTTTATTTTCCTGGAACTGGGAACAACTTTAATCTGGTGTTCATTAGTTTGTATTATTTTTACATGAACTATTTCCATCTTGAGTTGCTTGCTGCTGTTTGTAGAGAAGTACCACAAAAGAATCCAGCAGTATCGCATCTAGTCACTATCCTTTTGTCTGAGGCAGACAGATGACTGCAGTTGTATTGTCCAAGTGAGTTTTTTCCACACTTGCCCATAATGATTGCAATACACAGCTATGTAGGCAGATTCTTAATAAGCCTTTCATAATGACAATTCAAACCTATTAAGATCAGTTCAAAGCAGATTTCATATTACTGAATATGTACCAAGGTTATATGTTTTATATCTTTGGGAATGGTTCCTGGCAGATGTGCATAGCATCTTCCTGAGCCTGACTTTTACTACATTTCAAGAAGACATCCTCAGTACTTCGATTTTATAATTTCCCATCATATAACATGTTTATGTTCTATTTCTTAGTGCCAAGCTAGGTATCAGCATGATCCTTATTGTTAGCCAAAATAATTGCATAAAGCATAACTAAAAGAGTTAAGATGTGCAGAAATGGATGAGCAGGAATAATTGTCAAACTCCTAAAAGGACAAGTCAAATTAGTGAAACCAACCAAATAGGGGAACCAAATAGGTTCCTCTGGATGTATATCTGGATACAATAATATTCCCCAGCGCCATTACACCAATGAAACCAAGATCTGAGCCTAGATGATCAGAAATGTTGACATATCACTATAATGATATGGAAAATTTCCAAACAATTGTACTCCCCAAACTATATTATCAGTAATGAATTTTTGAACATATTTAGTGTATTTGCACTCCAGCCCAACCCACAGTGTTTTAAACAGAACAACAAAATGCAAAGACATATATTTAAGGGAAATGTTTACAAGTATGTATGTATGTTTGTGTGTGCATTTATGTGATAATAATGTCCATTAAAGAAAATGTTTTGCAAAAATATGCACATTGGGAAGAAAGTACACAAAAATATTTACAGTAGAAAAAAACATTTTATATAAACTTATTTTTTTAACAAACAAGAGCAGATTAATAGAATTTAGATGAAACTAATCAAAGGTTGGAATATTGAGACACAATTTCAAGAGCATTTTCTCAAAAAGTGAATCATAGCAATCTACTCTGCAAAAAACTAAATATAAATAAACCAATATTGATCTTATTTTGCCACAAATTATTAAATTAGAGATGGTAAAACCATTCTTAATGCCACTGTTATCTAACTTTCCAAGGGAAAAAGGAAATGATATAAAAATACCAAACTGAAGAATTCCTAGGAATTTTGGAAATATGCAAACATTCAAAACATTCTCTCTGCCAGGTTGCATCAACGAATTCCACATGTATTTAAAATTTACCAGGTACACTTGAGCTATTTCATTCTCAATCTTCTAGTCTTTGTTATTAATAGCCAGTATACTGTGTAGCAACCACTTCAAAGTGTGAGAGCACAGTGTACAAATAAAAAATGGTAAATCCAGTTTAATTGTCCAATTGTGATGCAGACTTTGGATCCAGAAAATGTCTCTTCCTTTTCAAAAATTTAAACTATGTAGAATATGTTTCAGAATACAGCAAAATATTGAAAGAGTTTGTACTTATCTTTTTGCTTTGACTTGTGTAGCTTTTTAACAGCCAAAGAGCTTAACCATGACATTCTTGTTTTTTTTTAAAAAAGAGAGTTTTTTTGAAGTGGACATGAAAGCAAGGATTGCCACTCAGAGTAAATTTTGAGAACTGATATTGATTTTTCAAGAGGTTATAATAATATATGTTAAAAATGGAAGAATAAATTAGCATCTGAAAGCCAATTACACTGTCACAGACAGGATTTATATAAAGCTGTACAACAATGTAATAGAATTAAATTACGGTTATGGGATTTCTATTTATGTGCAGAAGGCTAGGGAAACTTTTAAATCAGAAACGTGTATTTATCTCAGCACAGTTGCACGTGGAATGAAGCAGGCTGATCTTCACTTGACCTTGCTTAATCCTCCACTCACTTCCTTTCTTGTTATGACACAATTTCAGGGTAACATTTGCACTGATTTTTATTTCAGAAAATGTATTCTCAGGCTGATCACAATTTTCGCTTGTTAGAAGTTTTCATTTTAAATATGATCACTTTTGAAGAAATACTCAGAATTTTCTTGTTAGTATCTCTCTCTGTGTCTCTCTCTGTCTCTCTCTCTCTGTGTCTCTGTCTCTCTCTGTCTCTCTCTGTCTCTCTCTATCTATCTATCTATCTATCTATCTATCTATCTATCTATCTATCTATCTATCTATCTATCTATCTATCT
>JANHFL010003108.1:26906-44261 GCA_032468155.1 Oxyrhabdium leporinum
GAGGAGTGCCAAGATGGAAGAAGGAATGCTGGGTATAACCTAGGATTGGGGAATGTGATTTATGATGGTCAAAAGAAGGTGGTTCTGAAATTCTCTTTTGGGTGTGGAAAAACCTGGGCCTTCAATTCTTATCTGAGTGCTGAGTGATTTATTGGAACTTAGACGGAACACTGACACTTTTGCCATTTGCAGCTGCCATGGGATCCTAGGAAAAGACATAGGTGCTTTAAAGATTTACCAGAACATGTCGTATGATTCTCCCCTAAAATATAATCATGCTTTCATAACCTTTCTCTACTACAGAAAAATCCAAAATTAGCTATTGATGTAAGTCAAAATGCCCTACTGGAAATATAAAGGATGTTACAGGAGTAGGTGGACTGTAAGTGTTTTGGGAATAAGCTGTGAAAAGGTTTATATAGCATTATGAGCACCTTGATCTGAGACTGGAAGGGAATCAGAACCAAGCAGATTTGTTTCAAAACATACTTTGGGACTTCTGAGAAACATTACTCATTATTCTTTTGTGCGAGCTAATCTTGTCCGCCTCTGACTTATTGTTTATCTGAGTGCCCAGGTTTGAAGTTTGGACTGCTCTGGGACGGTGCAATGAAGAGGTTTGTGTTCTGAAAGGGTGTTGGGCAATTCCTATTTTGGCTTAATGGCTTTCATCCTGTTTTGGATCATGAGTGAGGGGCTGCTTCTAATCCTACTGTTATGCTTTTGTTTCAAAATATCCTGTCTTGAATGGATTACCAAATCTGCATTTCTAAAAGCTGCCTCCTCAGTTTCAGCTTGGGGTCAGGGAGACTGGGGCTACATCCTGCCTCTAAAAAAACATGTTTCTCCATTTCTCAATTAGGAAAATATAATATTCTGCCTTTTTAAATATTCCTCAAAATATTTCATTATTCTAGGAGAGGGGGGCTCCCCACAGCAGCAATGAGAACTTCCTGGATTGCTGTCTCTAAGTGATGTGGTCATGTGACATTTAACTTTACAATTGCATTATTTAGTGGTGATTCCTATTACCATGTTAAGTGAGGCCTACCTATTACAAGTAGCTCTTGAATAAATTCTAAAGCCTATTTTCACAAGTGACAAAAGAACCTTGGGAGATCAATGCTGAATTCAAAGCCACCAGGGATGACAGGATAAACCAACTATTGAACTAGAAAACATAATAAGGAGCATCTCTACCTGTTTTGTTGAACTTAAAAATAAAAGAAAGCATGTAATAAACAGAGTGATAGCATACAGAGTATGCAATTGAGATAGAGATAGAAAAAGATAAGCTAGGATGCCAAAGGAACAGAAATAATGCAATAAATCCCTTTATGGGACTGAAGAAAATTAAGAGGAAGAAGAAATTGGATTCTTAGCTAGCTTGTTTTATTTGCTGAAAACTTTTTAATTGTTGAAGATATTTATTGCAAATGTTTTATTGCTGCTTTATGGTTTGTTAAGGATATAATCTACTGCTTTATTTGTTTTGCAATATAATTGATTGCATTCCAGCACGAAATCTTGATAGGTGGTAGGGTGGTATATAAATGGTTTAAATAAATAAAAAGCACCAGACAATCACATATATATCTAAGTGAATGTATTTGAAGTCAAACTAAAAATCTAAAGGTAGTTGTAATTATTCCTGTTAATATATACTTAAAACACAAACACTTATAGCATAGTAAAATAACACATATCTGGGATGCAAATATAGAAAGTAGAATAAAGGGAGGTAGATCCATTTATTTTTGTAGCAGTGATTTTAAGTTTCTTCACTGTATTATCTCTTCCTGCTTATTGTTAAAAATAATTCACTCACATGGCAACAGCTAAAATAGTTCTGTTTTAATGTAAAAATTACTGTATCATTCTTAATGAATAAGTTGAGCATTTCAAACCTTTCATGCAAATATGAAATTTCTGGACCAAATAAGAATGTCTTTTTATTAGTATGTTGAGTATAACATTTTGTATTAGAAGAAGTGTAGTATTTTATTTTCCTGAACTTACAAATTCAAGATCAAACATTTATAGCACTATATATAAAACTGTATATGAAAGCCAGCTGGGTGACTTTGGGTCAGTCACTCTCTCTCAAGCCCAACCCCCCTCACAAGGTTGTTGTTGTATATATTAGGTATATTTACTGTCTTGAATTATTTGCAAAAGTAATAAAGGCAGGAAACAAAAAAACAAACAAAAACAAACAAATAAATAAAACTATTTCTTCCTATATATAAAATGCATGGTTGCATGTGAGGAAAAAATATATTAATAGATTGATCTATCATCTAGATTGATAGTGAATATTGATTTCCAACAATACTTATTGGTGCTAGTAAATGCCCAAGAGGATCATAGGAGCTTCTAATTTATGTTTGAGCACTGGATTAGATTAAGTATATATCGTTTGATTCTTTTTATCTCAGTTATGAATTCTCAAATATTTCAGTCCTGAAAAGCTCTGTACTTCATATGAAATGACTCAAGTGATGTTGCAGCTATCATATAAGAACAATGTAAATATCAACAAAGACCTTAATAAGACCAAACACACATCTTATCCTTTGTTTCATTCTCATAACAGCCAATCAGATACCTTTGGCAAGATATGAATCCAAATATATTTTCCACCCACTGATATACATATATTTACATTTCATTTTTGTTTCCCTGCATGTGGTATGTGGAAAGATATAGCTTCAATATTTGTGAAAATATATAAGCATATATTATTAAGCATAGGGTAGCATAGGATTTCCTTCATCTTTTACTGAGTATTGACCTAATTTGTACTTTTTAGATGAATGAACGGATGAATTGCAGATTCAGGCATTCTTCAGTTTTGGGACTTTTCTAACTTTTTATGTTCCAATTTTTCTAACAAAATATCTTTTCAAATACATAGTAGTTAGAAATTCAGTGACACACACACACACACACACACACACACACTGGCTGCAAAACTGTGTATATTAGGAGAAAATGGGATCAATTCTCTTTATGGTTTTAAAATGTAACTTGTAAAACTTAATGTAGGAAAAACATGGAACAACATCATGGTGAATGTGTGTCATAATGGTAGCTGGAGCTAGTGCAGTGAAATGTAGAGACAATAGCCCCATTGATTCCACCTGGTACATAGCTGACGGAGACGGTGGGGAGGGGGAGTTCTTCAATTACTGGTGGACATGCTGGTGATCTGATATAAAATTGGTGTCAGCCTTGGAAGCCATGTTTTACTTGGAAGCTTCAAGGCTGCCACATTAGGTGCCTGAGAAATTGGGATTGTTAGTAAGGTAGTTGAATAAACACAACAACAGAGAGTCAAGGTCATGTTGCCCTACACCTGGAGGGATAAAGATTTGATTGGACCATGTGATGGACTGATAGGTGCAGGGGATGGATCTTTGAATTCTCTTTTGGGAAGGGAAAACCCAAAACTCTCAGATTCTGGTTTTCCCAGATGTGCCAATATGACAACTCTAATAAAATGGAACTTTGAGGGACTGTCTGTCTCAGAGTTTATTGGGTTGGAGTTGGTTAGTTGGAATGCTGACATTTGGAAAGGGAGAGAATGATGGGAAGGAAGGATAGGAGAGAAATGTGACTATACTGAATATTTTGTCAATTTTTCACTTCAAGATAATTCAGACTGATTTTGAATTAAAACTTGATTTGCAATTTTCATTTTGTCAATACTGAGTTGGGTGGAGGGATTCCCAATGTATTACTAATGATTATATTTCAGTTATAGTGGATCGTGGAGCCTATAAATTTCATTAAAAAGAGATAAATACAGTAAAAATTGACTTTTCCAAAAGAGTTGATGAAAGCGTAAATATAACATTAGATTACTAGAATTTTGGAGTAGAGATTATTTCAGAAAATGTGTTTTTGTCTTGTCCAAATTTGGGGAAATTTATTGAATTAAAAAGAAGCAGAAATAACATTATGAATAATTGCTGGGATTCTGTATAAAATAGAGAAAGAAGGCATTTTATTAAGAAAAAGGTAAATCTGTGCTTCTTTTGGTGACTTGCTCTCAAAATTTATCAATTCAAGAATTTAACATGCATAAGAATGGAACAGAAAACTGACAAACTATTTTAATAAATCAAAGATAGCATGAGTGAGTTCAGAAATATACAATATTTTATATATTTTCTGACTCTCCAATGAAAATATTACTTATGACAGCTAGCAATTAAATACAAATAATGTTAAAATAGAAAGCTTCACACTCAGCAGTTTAAAACCATCATATCTGGACTTTAGTTGTGCAGTTACAGCCACCATCTTAAAGTTTTTTTTTAACACCATGCTCACCCCTGCAGTCTCCCCCACTTGGCCAAATGGTCACTTCCAACATTAAGTGTCTATGATTCTAACAATTAGGACTTGAATGTTCTCCACTAATTTCTTCCATTGACTAGCCATAACATGATGAATGTTTCTTGGCCCTCACCTTTACTAAACTATGTACAATTTGCAGATGTTATAATCCTTGACAAAAAAAGTATTATTGTTTAGTAATCACTCTCTTTTCCATATGTTTGATGTCAGATTTAATATTTTATTACATTGCAATCTGTTGGAATTACATTCAGAACCATTGTTAAATTATTGGTTAAAATGATACCTCCATGGTTTATTACTCTTATCACTGAGAGAAAAAGAGGTTTAATGTTTCCTACCTCAACCATAATGTCACTTATATACGCATTGTTGATTAAACTGTGTGGCTGCATAGGAGTTACTGATAAAATAATAACCTGTTCCTGAATGTAGAGTAATTTAATGTCCTGTTGAGGAAAGGAAGTGAGTTTCTTTCTATTGAGGGAAGGAAATAAGCCCTATAATTTGAGTTTCAATGGCTAGAAATAGAGAATTTTTAAGAGGAGTTTATTCTATGCATATATATTAAATTAAATACTTTCAAGATAATAATATGAACAAACATCTACTTATGCATGATCAACATTTTTCTCCTCTTTGCTTGAATATCATGCCTCATATATTTACTTATTTGGCAGATTCAGGACAGCTTCTATTATGCAAAATTGTCAAATACTTTTTGAAGGTGAAAATCTAAGACTGTATTTTTACTCTTAATTTATTACTTTTTAAATCAAATTTGGATCAAGACAAGAAGTGATGTAATAATTGTTTTTCACAATTCACTAGGTGGCACGCTTTTCTTTATTTCTATAGAACAATGAATGAAATCTCTCTTAGATTTGTCTGTAGTCTGGTAAATGAAATTATTCTATGTCTCTTGAGCTGCCATAAACTGTAGTCTTCCTGATCTGTTAAATATTAAAGAGCCAGAACATAATATATGGTCCCATAAAAAGCCTTTTTACATCTTTTATAAAAAAATCTTTACTTCTGAAAATTAATTAAAATACATGTCTTATTTTTAAGTAGCTTAAAGATATTATAACTTAACTTGAATTAATTTGTCCATAAAAGGTAAGCCTTAAAATAGGATTGGCCAATTAAATGTACCATGCAAGCAGTCAGTGGCCACCCAACTCCTGCTATAGCTGCTTTTGTATTGGTTTTTCCAACCATGTGAATGGTATCCATCATTCAAAATCTATAGAAGAGAGTTTAAAAATACCAATAAAAAGAACATTTGTAGTTCAGTGTTGAACAATGAAGTTCTTGAAGGTTTCTGAGCTTGGTTGTTTTCTTGCATATGTTTTATTACTCAGCTAGGTAACATCATCAGTTCTAGCACTGATAAAGTTGGGTAATGAAACATAGTTTTATTATGAAACTATCCTTCATTCTTACTTGGGCAATGAAACATCTGCAAGAAAACAACCAAGCTCAAAAACACCAAAGACCCCAGAGTCAAAAGTGTCATCAAGTGGCCAAGGGTGAAAAGGGCCCAAATGTATATGTGTTAAAGGGTTTTTGACTTTTGAGAGCTTTTTAAGGAGAAAAATGATGCCTCTGTTCTCTGTGTTTCACATCTTAAAACTTCCATCCCCAAACAGTTATTATTCTAAACTACTTTTTGGAGACCGGTGCTCCAAATGCTACTGAAAGCTTGATATGGCCCTTGCAGATGTGCACCTGTAACAATATATGAGAAAGATCCTGAAAGTTCAGGGTGAAGAAATGCTCCCCATGAAATAGTCAAATAAGAGAAAACATAGCCCTCGGGTGCATAATGGGCAGGGAAAGAAACATCGAAGAACCCTCTTTTACTTCTCAGGTTTTAAAGGAAATAGTGGAATATATTACTTTTTTTTACTTTCAGATGTGTGAGATTCTGCTAAAATACCTTTAAAATAAAGTAGAATTAACTCATCCAGTCATGTTTTCTGTCTGGTCTACCCAAGTGGCTTATAGCACCCTCACTTTAGAAAAAAAACCCACATGTATTCTGTGGCGTTCCCTAATACACTTAATTGTGCTACTTGTACTAATGTGATTCATTTGATTTTCCCATTTTAATAGGAATAAGATTTTATACTATTACAGCTTTTTATTCATGCTAATTTTTGTTGTTGATTTTTATTTTTTGCACATCAGCACCAGTAATATTTATTTGGTCAATGTCCAGCATTGTTATGTGTACTTATAATGACTCCTGGAAGTCAGCCTTGTTTTTTAATACCCTAAAGCAAATATATACATGTTCTATAAAAAATAAATAAATGTATTCTTATTAAATATATTATTGACAGTTTCTTTGTGCTGGAAAGAACTCTTATGTGAGAATAAGTCTTATTGAAATGATTAGATTACGATTACTATTATAGGGTATCACTGTTAATCTTTTACTTCTCAGTTCATTTCCTTCAATCCTCAGCTGCCAGTAATAGAATCTGGTGCCAGAGGTGATTCACAGTAACCAGCAAGATCAAGGTGGTTTAAAAGACCATACAGATGAACCCATTTTTTCTTCTCCTTTACTGAGAAGGAATGCATGCCATATAAAATTCTTGCTGTGAAAGTGTAATCATACATCAGAGGACAAAAAGGCAGTTTAATAATGTTCTATTTATGTCCTTCGGATGAGCCATATACTTTTTTAAAAACACACTTGTTCTTATTTGTGAATCTACAGAGGCTTTAATCTATTTCTGAATCTCTTTCATTGTTGCTACTAGGATTAATATTGACCTGGTTTGAGAAATATTATTGCCTTTTTATCATGAACCAGAAAAATTGGATAGTAAGGATCTTTTATTTCCTCCAAGCATTCACATTTAGAACTTGGGATATAACTCTTGATATGTGTCTATTAGTGCCTCTATCAATGAAAACTATCTGGGTAGAAAGATTCTTTCTTCATTGTACCTAAGTTTATTATAGAAGCAGAAGGGAGTTTTGGGGAATTGCCTGCACCTCAAGTGCTCTAATACTGTAATGGAATGTAAGAATGAACTTGGAAGACAGGGAGAAGAGATGCTACCTAAGCAACAATCAGATAAAATAGGGAGGAGCCTGCCACTGAGTAACAGGCAGAGGAAAAAAAAACCTCAGAAAGGATCCACCCTAACTTACCTATCAGTAAAGAAACATTGGGAAATTTGTACATCCAAACTTGCAAGATTCTATTAATATAGCCTTATAATAAAGTAGAATTAGCTCATCTTGTCATGTTTCCTCTCTAGGAGGCTGACATCGATCTTGCAAGTCTGCAAATACAAATCTGCCTCTGTTTTCTTTTATCATCTGATAAATTAGGGGACACCCTTTCTAAGTTTCTTTTCTGCTTTTATTTCGCAGTTGCAGGCTTTTCATCCTTTTATCTGCTTGATCCTTAGGCAACATTTCTTCTTTCCATCTTCCAAGGTCATTCTCACATTCTAGATACTAGAGAAGGGAAGGGAAGGGGTTCAGGGTAATTTTTCCTCTGTCAATTTTATCATCAGTGAAAATGTCTCTTTGTCATTACATATATAATTTTGTAGATTATATGTCAACCCAGTTTATATAGTTTTGTGGCCATTTTTCCTATGACCCTTTCTCTTATAAAGGGTGTTTACAATTTTTTAAACAATCTTTTTTTTGGGGTGGGTGGTGGGCTGGTAGACCACTTCTCACTGCGGTCTGCCACTGCTGAACAAATTACATTGAATGAAGCAGGCTGATAAAGGATTTTGAAGACTAAATTATACTTCTTAACATAATTTCCTTCAGTGAAATTGATGTTTTTCTTGTTAGTGTCAAGAAGCATATATCAGAATATTTTCACTTATTTAATAACTATTGGAGCAGAAGAGGGAAATTTTGGTCCCCTTTTACAAACATATTTAACTAATTGTGGTTTTTCTTAAAATGCTGAATAGTTGGTATATTTAAAGTCGGGTTTTTATAAAATAAATAACAATTTCATTGGTTCAGAACTCATCCCCAAATACTTTGGTATAATTACAACTAAATTTGAAGCTAAATGGAGACATTTAGGAATGTGGCTAATCGTATTGCCAAATTCTCAATTTATGTATCCTTTTTTAAGTTATTGAAGAAATTATTAGCAATCATTGCGTAAATCAGACTTGCATCTCTTTGCCTGTACTAAACATGCCAATCCATATTAAGAAAACATAGCCCCAATAAAACAAAATCACTCATAAATGGACTATTCTGGATATCAACTGCAGCTCCTTCTAATTATATTTCAATTTATGCAACACAGTTAGAATCTCTAGGCATATTTTCTTTATTTTGCTATTGAATTGTCATGTCATCTTTGAATAATTAAATAAATCAACAAAATAGAGCCAATTTTTTATCTCTGATGCATGGAAACTGCTAATGGAAATATGATTTTTTTTTCATCAGTAATTATAACACTTCACTCCTTTTTCTGCACAGAAAATCCATGTCACATTATTTCTTTGCATGAATATATCTCTTTCAGTCTAAATGTCTAAAGATACGGGGGAAACTAAATAGATCTTAGTGTTTCTTCTGAGCTTTTCTTTTACATATTGTGCTGTATTAATGGTACTTACTCTACAGGGAAATAATCAAAGAAAGCTAATGTAATATTGTGGTTCAGGAAAGAAACATGACAGCAGTACATTCCTGCAAATTGAATTTAATGAGCTTCTTGGCGCTACACGAGTGAGTCTTTGAAACACAAGCTATTCAATTTAGATCATTTTGATTATAATTAAATCATTTCACATTTATCATGGGGGCAAGTTAAATCTTAATTAATTGGACACTTGCATTGAAAAGTGATACTGTTTTCCTTTTGACTCTCATGCGTTAGCATGTAAGGATTCCCATCTGAGCAGCTGCCCGGGTTCTAATTCCCATTTGGACAAGGGCCAACCAGATTTGTAGCATGAGCAGTGTAAGAAAAATCTGCATTCTTGAAGTCTGTGTTCCCTGTAGATGAAACCTTTTATTTCCAAGACCCCACATTTCCAGGCTGAAGCAAGATACCTGAAGGGATTTTTATTTTTATTTTTTGTGTGAGAATAAAGACTGAGCTTTTTTAATCTTTCTGCTTTTCAAGGAGAATACAGAGGGTGAGAAATTAATCAGTCTACTTCTAGACTTACCAGGGAGCTTCCTAAATGTCACCTTACTGCAGGGTATCTTCTGGGTCTTTTGTCAGTATTGGGACACGAGAATGAGTGAACAAAATATGTCTCTTTCACGTACAACCAAGCTTTTCAATTCTTGACATTCAGCTTTATAGTCACAACACTTTGCTGTCTCATTTTCTTTCAGGACAATATTTTTTGTCCTCTATAGAAGAGAGCTAAAGTTGAAATTCATCAAAGAATCTTTGGCATCAGTCAGCAGACAGATTGAGTGCCACAGTATAGCTAATTTTCATGGTGGGTTCAAAAATGGAAACCTTTTTATATCCACAAATTACTTTTTCAGTCTTGTTTACTCAGCACACTGTAAAATCTTTTCTTCGTTAATTTCAGTGTATTACCCTCAGTGGTACTAAATGAGGGACATAGTAAGTAGGATGCCATTACTGAAAGATACCGTCTTTGTGGTTATAATGAACCAGAGACTCTTCACATACTGTTTTCCCCTGCACATACCATACCATTCTACATGCAGAGATACTTTTATGCCCCTAATTGGCAAAATTAAGGCTAAAGATTAGGAAGGAAGGTTGATTAAGAGCATGCACTAAACTCCTTGCATACAGTACAGCAGCAAATACATGACGCGGTTATGTGTGGCAAGAAAACATGGAAAGAAAACATAATGTACGCAAATCAATCAATTCTATATCCATAGTCTAAAAACTATAATTCAGAATTCTTAACTTCATTCTACTGTATATGATGTATAGAATAGCTTTGGATGTATAACTAAATTCTAATGTATTTTGTCATTTGCAATTCAAGTTAGATATGCTTTATCCTACTAATTTCAATAAAATTAAACATGGTGAATTCTGTGTTAGAGGGGACATTATGTTTCAGAATGTCAAGAGTTCTCCTAAAAGAACCGTAAGTGAGAAAAATGATGGTTTCCAAGGCTGTATAATAAAACGGCTCTTTTACTACTTCATCTAGCAAATATAATGGTATTTGAAGGTAAAGAGTTCCAAGTCTTTATTACTTTTATCCAGTCATGAAATGAATAGATATCAGCATTTTATTCTGTGCTGCATCAATTTGAAAGAAACCTCTTGCAAAAGCACCTTTGGGACAATCATGACCTGGATGAATGAGAATCTCCATAGACACTTGGTTATATTATTATGTGTGATTATATAAAGTAAAAATCACAGTTTAAAACTGATGGAAGCTTAATAATTAAAGTTCTGATCAAAGACCTAATAATTATTAAATTTGTTTGTAAGAATATGGGAAATTCCAACCAGTGTGGGTTTGTTTGTTTGTTTGCTTATAAAATTAGGTTATTTAGGTCTGATAAATTTCAATACTTTTAGATATTGAGGAAATCCTTTAAATATCAGTCCAAGGGCTCCAATCACATTTGGTGTAATAGCATATTTTATCTTTCCATAAGCTTTCAACTTTAATCTTTAAGCCGTGGTGGTGCAGTAGTTAGAATGCAGTACTGCAGGCCACTTCTTCTGACTGCTGGCTACCTGCAGTTCAGCAGTTCGATTCTTGCTGGCTCAAGGTTGACTCAGCCTTCCATCCTTCCAAGGTCGGTAAAATGAGGACCCAGATTGTTGGGGAAAATATGCTGACTCTGCAAACCACTGTGAAGTGGTATATAAGTCTAAGTGCTATTGCTGTTGCTATTGATCTGCAAGTTCTGGTATTTTGCAAGTTTTTTAAATTGGTTTTCCTCAATTGTAACATCCCCAGTATAGCAATATCCATGAACTAGACCTTCTTTCTTTCAGTAACAATATAAGGCATGTTATGAGCAAGATACCTATCTATTTGAATCTTAGATCCATAAGATCTTATCCTGTTCATTTCCCAAAACCTCAATTTGATAGTTTCAGTAGTTTGGGACTTTGCAAACAATCTTCACATTTATGTCCTTTACAGGTCTGAAAAGCAAAGAAAAAAACTGAAGTAAGATTATAAGATGAGTTGCAGCTTCACTTAGCAACCACTTTATTAAATGACCGAGCTGCCCATCTCAATTCTGGTTGCTAACCATGGACTTCCTGTAATGTTTCCACAAGAAGTATATGCATACATTTTTGTCTGTTGGCTGAGACTTGCTGAATGCTAGGCAATTTCTTGGCATGTGAGCATTTCCACAACACCTGCACATAAACTTATTACCTGCCACTGCTTTTGAAAATTTACCAGCTCTTGAGTGAGCCAGAATATCTGTATATTTCTGTAGCATAGAAAGGTTCCTGTAAGGTATCTGATCCAGAGCAGTATTAACTTGCAAAGCACGTATCTCACTCCTAGAAGCACTCAAAATTTGTATTTGAGATGCCAAGGCTTCTTCTGCTCTGGCTCTATCTACTGCTTGATACAGGGTCACATCACTGTCCCAAAAGTCTCTTTCAGCATGGCTGAACATATGCTACACACATCTCATCCTTACAAGCAACTCATGAAGTTCTCCATATGCATACATTTAGGAGGATCTATTTAACACTACAACATAAAAAACAGCACTCGTCAGAGTCTTCAATTCTTGTAAAAAAATACCTCTCTCTCAAGTAATGTTAAAAACTTTTCTATTATTATTTGCAGCTTTTGCTCATGTGCCTCCTGAATAAATTGTAACATGGTTGTAAATCTCAGGTGCCTCTTCACCAGCAAGATGCCAAAAACAAACACTGAACCTTCTCTTTCCGCTTAGACCCACTAGCAATCAGATATAATTGAAATGCCTGAAGTCATTTAGGCCAATTGTCTGTAGCATTTCCTGCAGTTAACAGACTGCCAAAGGCTGGAAGTGAGGCCATTTAGAATTCACTCATTTCTGACACCACATGGCATTTGGTGGCCCATCTCTACCCCTGGCTGTCCCTTAGGTCCAAGGTCCACAATTGAGTCACTTCATATGGCAAACAAATTCATTTATTCCCAGGAAGAGAGCTAGGTACACATTGAAACTGGTACACAGATAACAATGATAAACATATCCTATCCCTGAAACGTGTACAGCCAATATATATGTAATAAATTTGTATGAATGAATGTATGTATGAATGTATGCATATATGTATTTATGTAGCAGTAGTGAAATCTATTTTTTTTTACCACCGGTTCTATGGTGGGGTGGCACCTTGTTGTGAGTGACATTGAGTTGGCCACACCCACTCAGTCACATGACTGATGCTTCAGAGACAGGGTGATTTCCTATGTAACTCCCCCACCCCACCCACCACCCTTGGGCTGACAAAATAAAAGCCCATCTAAAGATTGTGACTGCCTGCCAAATGCTGGCAAAAGAAGGTTAGGGGGGAAAAAAAGGGAAGGGCCAATGGAAATGCCCTGTTTTGGAGGTTGGGCTGTCTGTGCTATGCTGGATCGGGATGGGGAGGGTGGGAAAAAGCAAAAAGTCGCCTATGCTACTCACCAGCACAATGGCAAATCTCTCTTCCAGCTTGCCGGTTCAGGCACTGGGAGCTTGAGGAGTAGATTGTTTGCCCTGAAGTCCGTCCGCTGCTCTTCCAAGCCCGGCTCTGGCTACAGCTGAACATCAACCAATTTTCTTCCAGCGCTCGTTCAGGAAATTCCTGGAGCAGCAGCATATTTCATGCTTTTCACTCCAAGCAGCCTGGACTGGAAAACACATGGCTGGGGTGGAGGAGCGCTCCTTTTTAACAAGCTCCAAAAAACCATTGCTGCTGCTGCTGCAAGCCTGGATTTCCCACATGAGCACTGGAAGTCCAGTACTCCCACCCCACCCAGTCAGCCAGTGCTCCCTTCTCGCTCCAGGACTGATTCCCCCAGATCTCCATGTGTTTCCCTCTATGACCAGCCTTGAAAAAGCCTCCCCTCACAATTGCATGCCTGCAGCCAGAGTTGGACTTGGAGCAGCAGCAATGGTCCAAGCTGCTTGGAGTGAAAAGCAAAGCATGCAATATGCAGCACCGGGATTCCCTGAATGAGCGCTGGAAGAAAGGGAGTCCAATTGTGAGGGCAGGCTTTTCCAAGGCCGGAAAGACATTCTGTTAAGTAAGGATCTCGCAAAGGCTCAGCTCCAAAACCCTTCCCTGAAGTTGGCAATAATTAATCGGTGCCACCGAATTGAAAACTAACGCACTGTAGCTACTCAATCACAGGTGGGCCACGATCTCTCAAACACACTCTGGCAAGAAACCCCGCATTTTCTCTCTCTCTCTGTCTTGAAAAAAAAGAAGCCCAAAGCTGTCTTTTTTGGAGCCAGGGACATCTTCTTGCTGGGAAAGCCTCACAACATCATGGCCCCAGTAAAGCCCCTCCCTTCCTTCACCTTTGTACCCCGACCCTTACGTATTCCATTTTCTGCCTCGGTGGCTTCCTAATTTCACATGGCCCTGCATGCATCTGCATCTCTCGTGCCGCTTTTCCGGTCCACGCTCACCAGACTGCCGCCCACCTCTCTGACGCCTTGCAGCCCAACCCCGGAACAACACAGCGGGCCACGACCTCTGATTCCTCTCCCCGCCATCCCCGCCCTGAAGCATCGGGCATTCGCTTACCTCCGTGACGATGGTAGAAAGATAAACCTCCCGGCTATACTCCCAGCCTTTCTCCATGCAGTCTTCGGGGCTTCCCCTCTACCTTCACTAACCCCTCCAGGGTTAACAATACCCATCGAGGGTCACCAGACAGGCGAAATCAGGTGGGAATAATGGATCCCCGTTTCCCCACTCTTCTTCTCTGTGACGTCGCTACCGGAAGTCTCTCACAGGGTTGTTGTTATGGCAAAAATAGGAGAAGGAAGGCATATTAGGTATGTTTGCCACCTTGAATTATTTGTATAAATAAAGGCAGGGACAAACAAACAAATAAAATACTAGCCATTTATGTAACAACAAACTAGATTACTCAGCCAAACCCAATGCCAAGAATTCATTTTGTTCTGTCTCGAGGACAAAGTCCAGCAGTGGTCTCCAATTTGAAACAAACCTGCATATATTTCTTTTCCCCAATTAAAGCAATCTATTTTGCCATCTTGGCTAGCTCCATCCCTTTTTCCATCTGTTCTTCTGTTGTGGGGATTATGTATCTTTCCATTTCTTGCATATAGAATTCTCGTGTACTCTTTTAAAATCAAAAAGTTTGTAGTCCTTAAGATAGGAGCACCTGTGACAAACTTTGCACACTGTGTGTAACCTTTTGGGTCCATTCCCTAGCAGTGTGGAAATGTATGTGCTGCGCTTATAGGCTGTTCCAATCACTAACCACTCTGAGTTTCAGATTGTTCAAGGGACAATCAGATTGTATTGAGGGATGCACAGAAAAAGATGGAGAGGCTACAGTGAGGGAGAATTTTGTCAGTTGATGGTTGGAGAAGGGAAGGAGAAGCTGGATCAAAATGGATTTGATACTCTTCTAATGTTAGGTCATTGTTATTGGTAGGGTGTTTCCAGTTGATCCTGGCTCTTGGAGTGAGTTTGGATGGAAGTCTCTGAAGCGTGAAAAAAAATATAAAATGTTGCCAAGAAAACTGTATGTGAGTGCAGGGGCTGAATTTAATTTGAAGAGGTGTTGACTTTACTCAATTGATTTACTCCTACAGCATTGGGCAAAGGAGTGTTGGTTATGAAGGGATGTGACTAGCCATACAGTGATTATCTTTTGATGTTTGTTTTTGCACAGTTGTTGTAATTTACAAGCATATTACTCAAGGAGGGTTGAGTAATGATGCTCTTTCCTTTGTTGATGTGTTAGAAATTCTCAAGGAAAGGCATATTTCCAGAAATGAGGCCTCAAACACCAAGTAGAAATAAACTAAGACTCAAATCCTTGCTTCAAAAGTTAATCCCACTAAAATCAGTCTTCTTGGATAAGAAAATGAATGTTAAATGCATAGTCATTTTACTTTGAAACATGTAAGAGTCATAATCCCTCGAACACATTTAAATCATTCTCTGTGCTCTGTGTGTGTGTGGTGTGAGTGTTTTCTCCATCCAGCCAGTAGACCATTGTTTAAAATTACATAGCCACTTTCTGTAACTCACTGGTCACTGATGTACTTAGATGACTACAACTCCCAGAACTCTCAGTTGTTCTTGGCTTGGAATTTTGGGAGTTGTAGTTGCAGCCTCTGGTAAATGTAGGATGCAAATCAGATCAGATGAAATCCACAGAATTTGTACAGTTCATACAGGTAGTCCTTCACTTATGACTGTTCATTTAATGACGGGTTGAAGTTATGATGGTCTTAGGAAAAAAATGACTTACACTTTGTCCTTGAAGTGATCACTGTTGCATCATCCCCGCATCATCCCCACAGATCATGTCATCACAATTTGGGTGCTGGCAACTGGCTCACATTTATAACAGTTGCTGCATCTGGCAGTCACACAATTGTGATTTGTGATCTTCCCAGCCATCTTCTGACAAAATCCAGTGGGGAAGCTTAACACCCCAGTGCTTTGCTTAACAACTGCAGTAAAAATGATTGTAAGATCAGGTCCAGTCACATGATGACTTGTTTAATAACTGAATTGCTTAATGACTGAAATTGTGGTCCCAATTGTAGTCATAAATCGAGGACCAACTGTATTTTCAACTGCACTGTTTAGTACAATTGCTTCTCATTATAGCATTTAGCTCAGGAGTGGACAACTATGGCAACTTTATTTGACTGGTGGGCTGGCTCAGGAATACTGGGAGTTGAAGTCCACCAGTCATAAAGTTGCCATGGTTGCCCACTCCTGATTTTAGCTCAAAAGAAAGCAAACTTGGGCTCTTGAAGTGCTTTGGACTAAACTCCCACAATCAAAAGCCTCCAAAGGTTGAAGACTGGATCTAGAATGCTGAGAACAGAGCTGGATTTTTCTTCTCTCTTTAATCGGCAGTTGACATATCCCTGGGAGATAGTCTTCATCTCGCTGGTTTTGGCCTTCCCGCCCACTATACAGCCAAATCCTTTCACCTTCACCATGGAGATGGTGCCTCGCAACCTGGTTTGCAGCATCAGATTGATGGCAAACAATACTCAATGGAGGTGAGGTCAGATTCCCCAGCTGACTTACGTGGAGTTCTCCTTTTTGTGCCCCAAAAGAGTCTCCTGGTACTGCTTTATTACAGCATAAGCAATTGTTTTAGCTGCTGCAGATTACAAGTAGTTCTCAATTTACAACTCTTTGTTTAGTGAGTGTTCAAAGTTTCGGCACTGAAAAAAATGACTTATGACCATTTTTCACACTTACAACTTTTGTAGCATTCCCCACGGTCACATGATCAAAATTTGGACACTTGCTATGTATTTATGACGATAGCAGTGTCCCAGGGCCACGTGATCCCCTTTTGTGACCTTCTAACAAGCAAAGTCAATGTGGAAGCCAGAGTCACTTAACAAACCATGTTACTAACATAACAACTGCCGCGATTCACTTAACAACTCTGGCAAAAAAAGATTGTAAAATGGGGCAAAACTCAACAACTGTCTTGCTTAGCAACAGAAATGTTGGGCTCAGTTGAGGTTGTAAGTCGAGGATTATCTGTAACAAGTTTGATCCTCTGGAAATTTGTCTGAAGCTTGGGAAAACCAAGAGCTTTCAGGACTGAGTTTGCTGTGCTGCAATTTCTGAAATCTGTTCTCCCTCTTCCAATCAGAGCTTTTCCATGGAATACAGGAATTTGCAATGTTTTAGGGACTGAAGCCAGATCTGGAATGCAACCAGGGGCACATTTCCCAAATTAAATGGAGTTAGTTCAAAGATTCAATTAAATATATAGTTTAAAATCACATTAATTGTATTACATTGATGCAGTTAAGTTC
>JANHFL010003108.1:44361-54560 GCA_032468155.1 Oxyrhabdium leporinum
CTCATCTCATCTGCTCGCTCGGCATAGCTGCTGCTGTTCTCCGTCTAGCTCCCTTCCTTGCCTCGACTACACGCTCTGAGGGCCAGCAAGCCAGCTTGCTTGCCTTCAGCTGCATCCCACGTGGAACTCTCCGCGTGGCCCAGCTGAACTGCCCTGATCTGCCTGGCACCCTGGGTGAGCCTGCAAGCAGCAAGGTCTGAATCCTGGCCTAGCTGCCTCCCACGTGGCCCAGCAAGCTTGCCTGTTTTCCGTGCAGCTGAATCCCATGCAGCGCTCTCCGCACGTCCCAGCTGAACTGCCCTGATGACTGCAAGCAGCAAGGCCCGAATCCCAGCCTAGCTGCCTCCCATGTGGCCCAGCCAACTTGCCTGATTTCTGTGTCTACGCAGTGGTCTCTGTGTGACCCAGCTGAGCCTCCAGATCAGCCTGGGTGAGCCTGCTAGCAGCAAGGCCCTAATCGTGGCCTAGCTGCCTCCCACATTGCCCAGCAAGCTTGCCTGCCTTCCTCGTTGCCTTCCCTGCTGACCCTGAGGCCCAGTGTACTTGTCTGCCTTCCTCGCTGCCTTCCCTACAGTCCCCGAGGCCCAGCAAATTTGCCTGCCACTGCTGCCACATTGCCTGCCTGCTGGCACGCAATGGGTGCTGTAGAGACAGATTTCCTACATACAATTCCGAGCCCCTTCCCCACCCTTGGGCTGACAAAATAAAAGCCCATCTAAAGATTGTGACTGCCTGCCGAGCTTACCTGCTGAATGCTGGCAAAAGGAAGCTAGGGGAAAAAAAGAGGTTTGATTGTGAGGGCAGGCTTTTCCAAGGCCGGTCATAGAGGGAAACAGTGAATGTGCCTTGCCTCCCCATGGCTCTAATTCTTTAAAATTTTGGGGGGTTGTGCACATGGAGCTCTGGGGGAATTGGTGCCTGTAGTGAGAGGGGAGCGCAAACTGACTGGGCAGAGAAGGAGTACCAGACCTCCAGCGCTCGTGCGGGGAACCCAGGCTTGCAGCAGGGAGGACTGTTAAGAAGGACTGCTCCTCCGCCCCAGCCATGCATTTTCCAGTCCTGACTGCTTGGAGTGAAAAGCATGCAATATGCTGCCATTCCTGGGATTCCCTGAACGAGCTCTGGAAGAAAATTGGCTGACGTTTGGCTGCAACCAGAGACGGGCTTGGAATAGCAGCAGATGGACTCCAGGGCAAACAATCTACTCCTCAAGCTCCCAATGCCCGAACCGGTGAGCTGGAAGACAGATTTGCCATTGTGCTGGTGAATAGCTGAGTAAGCTTTTTGCTTTTCCCCCTCCCCATCCTGATCCAGCGCGGCACAGATAGAAATGGAGGTGGAAAATGGGGAGTTTCCATCAGCCCTTCTCTGGGCCTTGGGGACAACGGGGAAGGCAAGCAAGCATGGCAGGGCCTCAGGCTGCATGGAAGGGGGTAGGGAAGGCAGGCAAGTGGGCCTGTCCGTTGGACCACGAGAAGGCCTTGGGGAAGGCAGGCAAGCATGGTGGGGCTACGGGCCACGTGGAAAGGAGTAGGGAAGGCAGGCAAGTAGGCCTGGCCATGGGGACTGTCAGGAAGGCAGACTGTCATGGAAGGGAGTAGGGAAGGAAAGTGGGGATGGGAGGGGCAGCTAGCTGGTCTCCAACTCGCAGGCTTACTTATCCAGGCAGGCAGATCAAGGCTGCTCAATTGGGCCGCAGGCACAATGTGGGAAGGCAGGCAAGCTGCAGAGAGTGTGTGGTCAATGCAAGCGAAGAGCCACACAGTATGCTATGCCAGGGCGGGGAGGTAAGATGAGGAGTGACTAGGCAGGATGAGGCAGGGCGCGCAGGTGGGAATGACAAGAGGCAGGTGGGTGGGCAGGGTGAACAGCAGGCAGGCTGGGGAGGGGCCAGCCAGAGTTGGTATTTGCTGGCTCTCTGAACTACTCAAAATTTCTGATACCAGTCTGCCAGAACCGGTCCAAATCGGCTAGATTTCACCTCTAGTATGTAGGTATGAAGGTTGTGTGTGTGTGTGTAATTGGGCAGTTATAGGAATTTATTTATTTATTGATTGATTGATTGATTGATTGAATGAATGAATGAATGAATGAATGAATGAATAAGATTTATTAGGGGTAGCCATCTAACTGGCATTTGTTGACTGACAACTCTCCCTAAAGGCTTAATACCCATAAACCATACCCTCCTGCCCACTAGAGCAGTGGCTTAGCAGTTTTGCAGCCATCACCTGTATCTCTCTTTGAGGGAGATGGGTGGTTCAAAAATATGATCAATCAATCATTCAATCAATCAATTCTAGGAATTATTTTACTTTGTATCTTCCTCACCGTGATTTTCATATATGAGAGATAGGGTTTCCATTCTGTTATTGTGACAATTGCTATGTAATTCTTTTTAAAAAAATAAATAATTGCTACTGTGCAACCTTTTGAGGCACATGGCTATAGGTATCAGTCTTTCTCCCCTTAGAGATAAACAAATGTCAAAATTCTAGTGCAGAAGCACTTCTTTAAATTTTAAATGCTGAAATACAAATATGCATTACTGAGAGGGAAAAAGCTAATTTTCAGAGCTGCTTAATTTAACAGGAAAACAACAGCTCCCAGATGAGTTTAAAAAGTGTGAGGTGGAAAAACCGCTGTTCTAATCAGATCACAAAATTATAATGGTCTGATAAATACAGGAGTAAATTCAGATTCACAATTAGTGTTAATGATCACCAAAAACAAAAACAAAAACTTGTTAGATTAAAAAATGTATTTTCAAGGTTGCAAATTGACTGCTCAGTTTTCATACATTTTCGGTCAAGAGGAAAAAAATCTGAACTAGCATATGTAGAATAGAAGGATTATATTTAACACAATTCTCATCTATTTTTTTCCTATTCCTATAGAGAACAGAGTATCTTTGAATAATATTTTCTTTTTTTATTATTATTCCATTGTTATCCAGGACATTCCATTTTAATCAGTGGCTGGAGACTTAAGAAACACGCTCACTTTATCTTGGCATACCTTTTGACTCCTTTCCCCCAGAATTCTCCCAGCAGTTTCCCAAAAGAATAAAGGGCCTTTTTATATGGGAGGTGAGGTGTTGAAGAATCATTCTGTACCTTTAGAATCCTTGATTGATATGCATTGTATGTATGATATCTCATTTATCTGTCCCTTGTAGTTTCTTTGGGCAGTGGGATGGGAGTGGGGATATTATTCTCTGGAATAAGGTTATTATCAACCTCATTATGGGAGAGGGTGTTATACTACTAGTCTTAAGAACACTATGGTACACTTCCTCTTTAAGTGGCTATCCCTGAATCCAGAGGTGCTAGATAACTATTGCCTGGTCACCAAACATCCTTTTACTATGAAGGTTATAGATATAGTAGTGAGGGAACAATTACTGAATACCATAAATGAATGAATGAATGAATGAAATGGATTATGTAGACACTTATCAGCATGGGTTTGATTCTGAGCATGCAATGGAGAAAGCTTTGGTATGATAGTTGATGTACTCTTTTCAGAGTGTACCTGTACTGGTCCTTTTAGATCACATAGTGGCTTTCAATACTATCAGCCATGATCATCTTCTGGGCCTACTTTGGAAAATATGGATTAGAACTCTGTTTTGTGCTGGTTTCACTCTTTTCTTAGTGGTTACTCAGTAGTGGTATGAGGGAAGAGGTCAACTTACTGGATGGGTGCCACAAAATCAATTGTTTGTTCCCTATTATTTAATATCTATATGAAAGCAATGAGTGAGATCATATATCCTTTTACGATTCAGTATACTAAGTATCTGTCAGGTATGAAAAATTGGGACCACACATTAATGTCCTGTTAAGATGTTTATTCATACCTAGATTCTTGAACAAGAATCTAGTCAATTAACAGTCAGCACTAAACTGTCACTAGATAATAAACAAAGGAATACAAGAGGGGTTAGACTTAGATCATTCATGGGAACACAATGACTCAGGTTTCTGCTTAAATCACAAGTAGGAGCTAATTCATTGGATCCAAAATGCAGCAATTCATATATTTGACCCTTACTTGTGGAAATAAAATTACACTAGTGCTGAGTCCTTCGTTGCCTACCTGTTGGCTTATACTTGAATTTAATCTGTAAATCCCTTTATGGTTTGGCACCAAGTTACCTTCAGAACCACATCCCCCCTGCCCCCATATCAACCCAATCTACTCAATTTTACTGAGAAAAGCAAATGGTGGTCATTTATTTTAAGGAGCTTTAGGAAGCTGAAACATGGAGACACTGTTTTTCTGTAGCAATACCATGCCTCTGAGATTTCCTCACAGTGGAAGTTAGATTAGCTTGACCTTTCAGAACTACTTGAAGATGGAACTCTTCCAAAACTTGATGATTCTGTGGGAAAGGTTTAGTTTTTTTTCTTGCATGCTTCATGTTTTGTCCTATATGAATTGGACTATGGATGTTTCAGTGATGTTTGGATTCCTGTATAGCTACCGAGAATCCTGTGGAAATGTGGCAGAGTTTAAATGTGAGAAATAAAGAGGCTATGAAGTCAAACTTGAACCTGTCTTCACAAAAATCTTTATCATGGTTGAATTGAGTTAATCAGTTAAACATCTGTCTGTACTACATGAAGACCAAGAGAAAAATAGTTATCTGAGTCTGTAGTTCATTATTGGTTTGTTTTCCCAAAGTTATCTGCTTTGTTTTCTTTTGGGAAAACTGCCATTTTGTATATTAGATGAAACTACCACTCCTAAAATAAATTTGAAACATCCATCAAAATGTATCACGCTTATCATAAATTCTAGATGACAGTTTGCTGATTTTCTATTCATTTGGTCCTGCAGAATAGCTGGGCACTACTGCAGTTTGTGCTCTAAAAATAATATTGACATTTTGACATTGTTAATTCTCTTTAAAATAATGAATACTAACTGTTCAGTTATCAGTGCTTAAATTTATTAGTATATATGTGCCTTATACAGCAACATTATGAACACTAGCCACAATCCAGATAGTCCCTTTATTTGCATACAGAAACCTCTGGGATCCCTATTCAGCGGTCCCAAAATGACAAACTGAACTTTGCTTTGAATCTTTTTTAAGTAGTATACTAGAAATTAAAGGGGAAAGTAAATGGGATTAGCACAAGTAAATCAAATACAGAAATCAGAAACATCTCAAATTATAGAGCAAGTTGCAAATGTTTCTGCATTATGTGCCTTGATCTACGGGAGGTTGAATCTAGGGTTATACTAAAAAACATGCCTGAGAAATTATCATGGTTACCTAATTGCTTATGTAAACAAAAGCCCAATCATGTGAGGACATGATACCTGTTAGTGTACAAAGGCAATTAAAAGCTCAGTTTATAACAAAGCCACATGATATACTGTATTCTAGCTTAGACTCCAAAAGACTATTTTAAAAAATGTATTCAAATGTCAGAAGAGAAAAGAGCAGATTCATTTCTAGTTGGGGTGAATTCCATAATTGGAGTGCAACCACTGGCCATATTGCCCCCATTGCACTGAGAGCCTGTTTGGTCTAGGGATTAAAGCACCAGGCTAGAAAGCAGGAGACTCTTAGTTCAAGCCCGACTTTATCCTTGAAATTTAATGGGTGATTTTGGGCCAGTCACTCTCTTTCTCAGGTCACAGGTTGTTGTTGTGGGAAAAATAGGAGAAGGGATGTGTATTGGATATGTTTGCCGCCTTGAATTATTTGCAAAAATAAAATTAAAAAAAGAAATATAAATTTAATAAAATTCTAAAGCGGTACCTTCAGCAGATCTTCTCTAGAGGTCTCCAATAGGATGGACAAACTGTGATTAGATCAGGCAATCCATTATGTAATCCAGTAAACTGTAGAATAGCGTTGTTTAAAGGTAATATACAACATTATGTATTGGATCCAGGTGCTTGATGGAAACTGCAAAGTGAAGAAATTGGAAAGTAGGCGTAATACATTTTCCCACTAGCAATCAATCCCATCTGTAGCAAAGTATCTTTAGAGGTATCCCTTTGTAGAATGCACTGAGGAAATGTTCCTCAAAATAACTGATTTTTTTCTTGGTCAAAACGATGAGTTAAAGCAATACAATTCTTAGTTTATTTGTGAAGCATTTGGTGTCAATGTTCATGAAAACCGTATCTAATTAACACTTCTCTTCCTCCTATGAATATCTATGCCACAATCTATAAATCAAAATCCTTTGGTTGGCTGCCTTTATTAGCATATATATCTTGATTTATGCGGATTAGATTAAAATCTGCAGAATAGATTAATATCCATAGTTTTCAGAAGCCTAATTGTGGCTTTTTACAATTTATGCTTTCTACAATCGATTTGACATGAAGAAATTAAAATCAAGACCAATGAGAATGGGAGCCACAGTACAATGGTCCCACTCTCAGTATTTCACACTATTCATCCAACTCTATAGTATATGTAATGCTGTTAATCCCACATATTTCAAAGCAAAGCAAGCACATGTATCCACTTTCACCAACCCTGCTATTCATATTATATATACGAAAAGAAAATATTGGATTGAGCACACTTACCAACCAACTTCAGTTTTCCTATAGGACTGCTGATAAAATCTTCCCACAAAATTTACAGTGTTTATTTTCTATATTTAAGCTTTACTCTTTCTACCTCCTGTCTCTTGGACAACCAATATTATTTATTGATATCCTCTGACATTTCAACTGTCATTTCTATTCCAGCCTCAGTTTCTTCAGTTTCTTTGCTGGAAAGCTCCAGCTTCATATTATCTAACTATCAGGCACAAGAAATCAGGAACCAAGGTTGTTTAAATGAGCACAAGTTTATTCCATGCTATTTCTCTACAAGAAACTGACTAACCACTAATGATCAATCCAGTGTTTCTGGATGGGGAAGCACTATTTTTGAAAGAGCTAGTCTATGATTTAGGGATTCTCTTTCAGGCTCCTGCTTAAATTGCAGATGGGAGCTAATCCATCGAGTCCAAAATCCAGTGGTAGATATGAGTCAATGGAATTCCAGGAGGGTTGGACTTAGATCTCTTGTGGGCACGAAGGACTCCAAATTGATGATGAGCTTGAGTCTCCTTGGGTTCAGCCTGGTCATCTCCTACATCAACTTGCACATTATGATGTCTATTCTTTATTGTTATTTTTACCTGTAACCTATTTGAAATTGCATTCTGGTAGTCTAACAGCGCAGGTTTGTCACTTAGGATAATAAGAACAGGTAGAATATTCTCTAAAGGATTGGTAATTGTCTGACCTCTATTGTCTTTTTCTATTTCACTATATAAATGCAGTCTATCAAAAATAAACAAATTAAACTGTATATTTGTGTGAGGCAGCTAAAATTCACTTTGACAAGGTGGTTTGCACCTTAGAGGTGATATGATTCTCCTCTTCAAGATGAAAAGGCAATGTGATTTGATTTGTCTTATGAAGATGTCTTTTTGTGTTGCCTCACATCTTTGAACGGCAATAGCAATTACCACAAAAGGTTTCCATGTATATTTTATGCCTCTGCAGAAGTCTCTTCTCACTATTGGACAGGGTAGTTGAAGGCTCAAAGAAGAGGCAAAGTGAGGCAACATGGCTGCTTTACCCTTAGAAAAGGTGGAAGAGGTGCATTGCTTTGTGAAACAACTTTGAGAAGATGCTGTGCACAAGCCTGATATTTTTCAAGACAAAACCATTGCTTTGTGGCAGATTTGCTGCTTGTTGGTAGGTTATTAGCTGAAGGTTAAATAAGCCACGTATATGTTAGGCCTCATTCACCTGAAGATGAGAAGGGACAATGATAAAAAATGTCAAAGTTTTCTCATTGCATTCATAGCTGCATAGTTAATAGTTACTAATTATTATATTTTACAGTCTTTATGATGTTAATATGAAGCTTTGCTATCATTGTAATAAGACAAATGATACTAGGCTTTGATGTAGTATTGAGAAATGTGGGTGAAAACACAAGCACAAACATATGGAAACAATTTCTTAAAGGCCAGATAATTTCAAACTTTTAACGGTTTTCATACCAGTTTAATACAGCTGGGGAGAGATTTTAAATTTTGAAATGTTGCAATGTAAAATTATTCTTTAGCCCAGGGGGAAGGACAACAACCTCTGAATTAAAAATAAAAAGAATCTGATTCAAGATGGACATGACTGGGAACTTCCTTCCTACTTTTAAGGTTATCAATCAGTAGAATAAGTGGCCATCTGAAACAATAAAGTTTTCTTCACTATATGCCTTCAAACAGAATTTGAAGGTCATCGGTTGGAGTTGTACATTGTAGTACATTGTTTCTGAACCTCAGTAAGTTTAAGAAGCTGGATGGGAATTGTGGGAATTGAAGTTCCAGTGTCTTAAATTTACTGAAGTTGATACACACTGCTCTAGTGGATCTTAGTTTGAACAGAGCTTTAGCTAGATGACTTCTAAAATGCTAATTTCTTTACAGTGCTGAAACAATTATATAGAACATATTTATTTACTTTCCATTTTAGTATTTTCTTCTGCAACTGGAGACAAGGGGGGGAACTTTGTGCAAGGCTTCACGGCACTCACACAATGGGCATGTTAACCATATCCATCTATAATAATTCTGTGATAAATGATTTTTTATGTGAATTGTCCAAATAAATAAAAAATAATTAGTTGGAGTAATGATAAGATTTGGTTTTTGCCTCACTTTTAATATATTTGGATAGGAAAGATTTTTTTAAAAAAATTTTTATGTATCAAAAGTTCTGAAATGAATCAATTTCTTTGAAATTTTTCTTATTATTTTAAAGTAACTCTATAAAGATCTATGCAATTCTAAACAAAAAGGTGGTGGTTTTGTTTTTTGTTTTTGTTAGTTAGGCCATATTCCTTTAAGATACAATTTTAATACCTACCAAATATAACCATAATTTATAGCATTTTTCATCATTACTATTTCTCTTTAAAGACAATAACAAATTATGAAACTCAAGGAAGGGGAATTACCATAGATGGAAAATGTCAACCTTTTCACATTGTACCCATAGCTGCATATTAGTTGAAATGATGCTTCTGAAGAACTGTTCTTTTATGATTCTATAAGACCAAAAGGAACTAAATATTTTAGTCTTGGGAATAAGGCATCTTCTAACAAGTTAAGGATACAGTTTTTGATCTTTCCTAAGGCAGGAAGAATCTGATGAGTAGTCTTCACACTCAGTTATTGTCTTTAAAAGGATCCTGTATGTTTTTCATTGCCTGCTGCCATGTAGCCATTAATCTAACAAAAAGGAGGAGAAATGTGGTGGTGGTGGTAGAAGTTGTAGTGGTAATGATGGTAAATGCCACTCCTTAGCTATTATTTTCTCTAATCTAGTAGTTCATCACCTTTGTGAAATCAGGAATTTCAGGATTCAGATCAGAACCATGATTGTGGCAAGAGTAGATAATATCACAATAAACAAATATATTGAATAATACACATATGTCTGGTAAATTCTTTTCAGAAACATAGAAGATAAGGCCTGGAACTAGAGCTCATCTAGTCCAACTTCCAGCACATTGAGGAATTATTACATTATTTTGTCTAAACAGTCATTCAGACTCTCATTAAACACCTCCAATGTAGGAGAGTACCACCCAACATAGCATGCTCTATTGTTTCACAACCTAAATGTACTTCTTTCAACCCTTTCAAGCTCAGTCAAGAAACAGACACTAGTGAGATTCCATGTAAGCTGTTTTATTTGATAAGAGAATCTTGAAAACCTCTTCATGTTTCTTTCTTTACCACTTTATGCTAAACAAAATCAAGGTAGACTTATTTTGAAATTCTTTCTCTGTTTCATTCTTCATACTTTTTCTGTAAAAAAGTTTTGTAATCTATTTTTAGTGGGTTTTTTCACATCTTTATAACCTGTACAACCAGTTATATTATGTTACATTACGTTACGTTACATTATATTATGTTATGTTATGTTGTTTGTTGTTGTTGTTGTTGTGTTGTGTTGTGTTGTGATGTGATGTGATGTAATGTTATTGTTATATTATATTAATTATTATTAATATTTTTGCAGAAAAAAGTGACAGTTAAGTGTTATATATTCCTACACATCTTATCAAGAAAATAAATATCAAGACAAGAAAATAAAAATATTAGAGTGCGGGAGGAGGGATAAAATAAATAATATATTATGGATTGAAAAAT
>JANHFL010003108.1:68122-81261 GCA_032468155.1 Oxyrhabdium leporinum
AGCGACATCCCTTCACTAACCTGCTTTCCAGGTCCGTTCTCCACTGCGTGTGCAAGAAGTCTTGCTTTTATCCTTTTACGCTACTCTTTGCCTAACATTTTTCTTCCTTCATCAGAGTCATTTTAAACTAAGTTATAATATCAAAGGAAAATATATTCATATGGCATGATATGTCCATATACCAACAAAGTTCAGAAACATGGGAGCTTTGATGTTCCCTTGGTATTTTTGAAAGAAAAATTGGATTTTGAGAAAGCTGTATAGAAAGAGTATTGATATTTTTGAAATGTGGTATTGATCAAAATCTCTGAAAATGCCATGAGCAGCTTAAAAAAAAAGGGGGGGGGGTGTCATTGAGCAAATCAATCCAGAGTGACAAGTTCAAATTATTCTACTTTAGGCCATATTATGTGAAGGAATCTGAAGAAGACTGTATTGTTGGGAAGTTGAAAGAACAGAAGAAGATGAGAAGCAATAAAGGTGGCTAGATTCAGTTACAGTGATAAAGTATGCACCATTGGAAAATTTGATGGATCAAGTTAGGACAGATTGTCATGAAGAAAATATATTTAAACAATCATTAAAAATTGTATCAATTGATGACACATAATGAATAAATTGTGGTATCAAAAGGCATCCTGAATACCAACCATTGTCTCAATTCTATGCCTTTTGTGTATTGTCACAAGAAACATTATTCAAGCATAAAGATCAAAGTTCTAACTAAGAATTCTAACTTTTTAACTCCAGAGTAGGGATAAGGCAACTGGGAAGCAGCTTGTAGACATTCGTTCTAACCCAGTGCTGTTTTGCTGAGCATGCAGCAAAACTAGACAGTTTAACACCAGTTTAACTTTCCTCTCTCTTTTCTACTGCTGAATTTTCACATAACCTTTCAAGCTATGATTTGCTTAGCATGGCTTATCTAACAATCAGAGTTGACTGACTTCACATTGGATGTTAATCCAAAACCAAGCATGACCTATGTGGAAAGTAAAAATCTGCAGTGTGGTCAACTTCATTCTCTGGAGTTTTAAAGATTCATCTCCTTGTTCTATAGTCTCAAAATTCTTAGCATACATTATTAGCAGAAGATAATCAGTATGTGTTTAAATCAGTTTCACTAGTGTGATTCTAATGATAGATTTCAAATGAAGCTGTGAGTGAGGTAGTCTAGTCTGACTGTGTCTCTGTACTGTCACTCTGTTTATCCATCTGTCAGTTCAATATCTTGAGCTGTATCCATCAGTACTGAATTAACTAACTAAAAAATCAATGTATTCAGTGTGTAATGGCTGGTATTCTGCATCTGCTGAACAAACACACCAGACTTTAAGTTCCTGCTTTCTTTTGAGTATTGGGTATTGCTTGGCAGTGAAGAGAAAAGCCTCAGGTTCACAATAAATCCATGCATGCTGTCTTGTGCTGGAATCACTAATTCACTAGGACTTTCTTATGTCCACTTGAGGGTTATTCATTTTCTGAATTGCTCAGCCCATCACACGGAGACATGCACTCTCTGACTTCTGGAAACAGTCTAGCGAATGTGCGCTTCATTAATTTCCATGCCCTGTGTTGAAAATTATTCAAAATGTTTTCCATTTAAATTCAAGGTTCATATTGGCACACCTTCCATGTAGCAATGCTGCAAATTAAACTCACTTGTGCATTCGGAAAGGTGCCAGTGCAATCATAGTATATTGCTTAATTAATGGAATGGTGTCCTGGATTTAAGCAAACCAATTCCCTGCCTGCCTTGGTGTGTTTTCTATCCACCATTTTTCAACAAATAGAATTACTTATTCTTCTAGATAGGCCCCCTGAAATCATACTGCTGGGTTAATTTACAGTGCGAATAGAAAATGAGATAAAAATGTATTATTAAATTATATTAATATACTTTAAGATGATGTATTCTTGTGCAGATACAATAAGTAATACACAGCATCTTAATGTTTTCTTGTCAACTGCCGTAACGGTGTATTCCATATTTGATCGAACATCTGTCGTGAGCACATCAATCTTTTCTCCACCTTTAATTTTAATAAATTTGTATTAAATTTGGCTTTATTTTCTATGCACTCTTATCTCCTTAAGATAGGGATTTTCAGCTTCCATCCTCGAGAACATAGATTTATGCGGCTTATTAAAGACTATGTTGCAAAGACAAATGGGTGTAGCAACCATATTGGGGTAATCAGCTTAAGCTCAATTTTGCCCTTGAACTTCATTAAATTTCCATCCGCACACAACAGAACCACACTTTGATAGTATCTACTTTGGCTTGTGCATATGTGGGTTACATAAGTAAGGCCTATGAAAGGAATAATAGCAAGCCATATCTGAACACGTGATTGCAAGGCCATAGATTTTGGTGGTGGTGTTTTTTTCCCCGTTAAAAAAGCACATCAAATAGATTTTGTTCTTCTTTTCCAACTGTGTTCTATTACATTGAAATGTAAAAAGAATCTTTTGTTCTACTTCTGTAGGTGGGAAATAATTTGAAAGCAACAATACTGACAAAAATGCAATTTATTTATTTTTTTTTTAAAAAGGAAAGGAATACCCACGATTTAGCTTAACATTCCAACAGATAGCTCATAATGAATTGTTTTGAAAAGCGGGATACAATATGATATAATTCTGTAAAGTTATTCTATAGCATGTAGTATCCCTCTTTTCAAAACATTTAATGTCTCCTTAGCTTAGCCTGCATAAATGTCAGCTGTTTCTCTCTCTCCCTCTCCCTCTCCCTCTCTCTCTCTCTCTCCAAATGCAAATGCAAATGCAAATGCAAATAGATGGAGGCTTATTTTTTTAACTGTGGAAAATAATCAAGTTGAAATAAACCAACTGAGATAGAACACCCAGTTACTTTGAAACAAACCCTTGTTGTATCTTATATATCTGTGTTAAATAAGTGTGATGATTCCACTTTAATGTTCATAATATGGCAAAGGATCACCAATATACACACCCATTCACATGGTCTGTCCTGATAATCTGTAGAGTTAGGATGGAGTGAGACAAGGTTCATTTATCTCCACTGCTACCTTGATTCAAAAGCAGAGCTTTTTGGCATACTTAAAAGCTTCCCCCCCCCCCCGCTTTGCTAGTTAGGAGGGATACTTTCGTTGAAGCTTCATCAAAGCAAAGCACCCCCTTGAAGCTTTGAATGACCTTGTAGGCAGGCAGGTGCTTGTGTTGGGAGTCACTTTATCTCTATCTATGAAACCAGGTCCTTCTGTTATCACTGAGGACTCACTTAGCTAGAAAATTAGTGGGGGAGGGCGGGGGAGGATGACGACTTGTCAACCTTATTGAAACTACATTCCCCCCCCCCCAGAATAGAAACTTCTTCATTTTCTTTTAGAATACGGTTAAGTATCTCTTAGTGGCAAATCCAGCAAGCATTTGTACAGTTGTATTTGTTGGTTTATGCATCTGCAGAAACAGCTAATCTGGTTCTTAAAGCTCTGCAGGTCTTCTTTTTGGAAGCATTAAAGCCTCAACATCTTCCACTCCTGCACAGGCACTTTAGAGCACATGTTTACTGTCGCACTTTCTAAAACACTTCTTTTGAAGGATTTGCACAGTCCAGTTGGCGTATGTATCTCTAAGAAACTTACCTTACTTCACATGTTCTTAATAGAGTGAGAGCATTCTGTCTTGGGGTGCTAGGAATAAGAGCAGTCATGGCTAGAATTTCTGACAGCTAGCTAACTAAACGCTGACAGCAGCATAATCGGTTTTTTGCCAATGCATTCATCACCTTGGGCTGTGCTCCCTTCCTGTCTCACAAGCTTGTAAATGACACATGACCTTGTTCTTTTCCCAGGCAGAGCAAAGCAAAGAGACATGATGGCACATGAGAGGAAAAAAATACACTTCCACTAAAGTTTTGTTTTGTCTTTAAAAAAATAAGTGGTCTTTCTCTCATCGAACATCTCACTGTAGCTCATTTTGGGTGGTACTGCCCAAATTCTGCTGAAAAAGAGGGAAAACAGAGAGATCTAATTGTTTATATGGTATTTTTTATATGGTATTTATTTCTCAGACACAAGAGACTCAATGGTCTTGTTGTCATAATAAAAGGAGCCTCTATTTCAGTCTGGATTCTGGTCTCTCAAAGAACTGACAGATTTACTTTCTTTCAAGTTTGCCTAGATTTTGGAGCAACTTTAACTGGCCACTTCCATAACAATCCAGGGCATCAACAATACATCATTTAAAAAATATATCTTTAAAACTACAGTGGTACTTCAGTATCCAGTGCTCATTGGTTCTAGGAGGTGCCATCAGTACTGAAAAGGATGAGTCCCAAACAAATTACATGACTTACCTTTGTTTTGGCTGGAAATAACTTTCTGTCTGTCCGTTTTCTTATATAAAGAACCTTCCCAGCAGGGCTGACTTCCTGTCCTCCCTCTGTGGTTGTTCCCCTCTTTTGCAGCAATCTTCCAACCATGGTTGACTTCCTGTCTATTCTATGTAGCTGTCCCTTTCTTCCTATCACAGTGCATCAAGTACTAAACAAATGCCAAGTACTGGGACAACATTTTCATGCATCAAGTACAAAATTCAATGAGCTTTGAATCAATCGAATATCACGAGACCATTGTATTACATAGTGTAAATTTCAACTACATATCCTTCCACTGATCCATTATAAATTGTAATCAAATCTTTTAAGCCATTTTATAACTATTAATATTTAAAATAGGCCATTGACCCTGGAAGCGTAGTTAAGATTCCCTATTCCATTTCATTTTGCTTCAAGTAAAGTCACCCAAATCTGTTTTCATTTTCAATACAATAGAAATAAATAATATTTTTATGCCCAGTGCAATTTTAGAAAACTAGTATAAAATGAACAATAGTTCACATGCTATATTTTATGTCTGCATATCTATTATTAAGTGACAATTTCTCATAGGTGCAAAATATGTTCAAATCTACAATTAATAGTAAACACTAAAATCTGTGGAATATTAGTTGAAATTAATTAGTTTACAGAATGAACAGTGACTCTACAGTTTTGAGCAAGTTCTTTTCAGTCACAACTACAGATAGTCCTCGACATATGACCACAATTGAACCCAACATTTCTATTGCTAAGAAAGACAGTTGTTAATTGAGTTTTACTCCATTTTATGACCTTTCTTGCCATAGTTGTTAAGCTAATCAGTCTAGTGAATAACTTAGTAACACAGTTGTTAAGTGAATCTGACTTCTCTGTTGACTTTGCTTGCAAAAAAAAATGATCACATGACTTTAGGACACTGAAACTGTCATAAATATGATTCAGTTGTTAACGATCTCAATTTTGATCATGTGACATTGGGGATGTTGCAATGGTTGTAAGTGTGAAAATGATCATACATCACTTTTTTTCCAGTACCATTCTAACTTTGAATGGTCACTAAATGAACTGTTGTAAGTTGAAGACTACCTGAATATCCAGTGATTTTCCAAATATAAATATGCCATTCGTTTCTGAGATATTGTCTTAAGATTAATAAGCTTCAAGCAGAAATACAACAAATCAATTTGTAGGAAGTAGCTGTCGATGGATTGTTGACATATTGAAATTCTGCTGGACCTACTTAATACAGTACCAGAATTTTGAGAAAGCACTATACTGTGCATCACCATGTCCTATCTAGTGATTGGAGGAAGGTCATTTTCCTCCCCAGTCCAGAGTTGATCAAAACTACTGAAGCAAATCATGGGTATACAAACCCTTCATACCTTAGGACTCTTAGTAAAAACTATTATCTATGAATTATAATTGTCTTGGAGTACTGGAAGTTGTGTAAGGACAACAACTTCCTGTCTATAGAATATTTCCCTCTGTAGTATTCCAGGCCTTTCTGAGTAATTTCCTCATGTTTTCTGTGATTTAATTAAAAGTAACTGGCACATACTTAAAACTTTTTAAATGTTCATTTAGTTCATTTGGTCTAATAGCACATTAATCTCTTGAGAGATGCTACTTGAGATAAAATGCTTTGTCAAATCGCATTGCTTAAGTCATAAATGAATATAATAGTGAAAACATTCAAATGTAAGTTAGTAATGTTCTCTTTCCTAAATGAGGTAGACCATTAGCTTAATCATTCCCCTGGAGATAAGTGGAAAGACCATGTTTCCCTACAGAAAATTGTATAAACAAAAATCTTGTCACTATGTATGAATTTTTATGCTCTCTAGATCATACATAAATCTTCTGCATTTTAAAGTATAATGTAAGTGCTTTATATAACTTTACTGTCTATGGCACAGAGTAGGAGAAAAGGTACAATTAATCTTTCTTTTTTTTCAATTCATGATCTTTATAATTTTATCTGAAGAGGTGAATAATACTTACAGGTACATAGTAGTAGCAGTCAAAGTAATTATATTTAGTGTGCCTTTATAACTATGTGCAGTACAGGAAAATAAACAATTATGAACAATATAAATCTTACACTGCATTTTTTCCTGTTCCTCTGTACCATTAAATATCAAAATAGAACTATATTAAGAATCATGCAGACTTTTACAGGATTCCATTGATTCTTATGAAAGCTCAAGGGTGTCTTCCTCATTTAAGACAATTTGGATTTTTAAAGTTTTACAATTTGATTTGTCTGAAAATATGGTAGTTCACAAAATCTGAAACAATATACCAACACTATGATATTTTTTTTGAAATGAAGGAGACAGGATTTTTTTAAAATAATAATAATAATAACTTGTTATTCCAGACTAAGATTCCAGTGAAGGTCTCTGCTTGTTCAGAAATAGCATTTTATTACTTTATTGCAACCTTTCTGAATTCTGAAACTGTAAGTAGTCCTCGACATAATACCACACTTGAGCCCAAAATTTGTGTTGCTAAGTAAGACAGTTGCTAAGTATTTTCCCCTTTTGTACAACTTTTCTTGCCATAATTTTTAAGTGAACCAGTGTAGTTGATAAGTTAGTCACATGGTTGTTAAATTAATCTGGCTTGCCCATTGACTTTGCTTCTCAGAAGGCCACAAAATGTGATCACATGACCCCAGAACACCATCATAATTTGCCAGGCATCTGAATTTTTTGATTATGTGACCATGGATATGCTGTAATAGTTTTGAGTGTGAAAAAAGGCCATAAGTCACTTTTGTAACTTTGACTGATCACTAAACAAACTGTTGTAAATTGAGAACTAACTATATATCCTTCTCCTCCTCCTCCTCTCTCATACACAAACACAATATTTGAATACCTAAACACTAAAATGAAATTTTTTTAAAAAAATAAGAAAATTTGGAGTTATAGCATGAAGGGAATGTTACATATTTTTAGTTTATAATAGGGTAATAGAAAGTGGGAGAGTTATAGCCCTGAGGTCCCTAATCCTTCCAGGTTTCCAGAATGACAAGTCCACCTCCAATCCCAGCAATGAAGATAATAAGGGCTTTCCTAGTATTTCACTCATCTTTTTCATCTTTTCTATTTTATTTCCTCACATTCTATACCATGTCATGCAGATTTATTGATCTAAGAAGACACTGACTGCTTCTTTTTAGCTTGGTGTCAGTTCCCAGCTTCAGTGAGAATCATATAATTTATGAACAGGCAGTGAAGGATCAGCTGTTGCAGAACCTTTTTGAGACACAAAGAAAACACACCTTTGGGTAAACATTTATGAGACTTGTGACAGTCAAACAGCTGGTTTTTTTTTTCAAAACTAGAGCAATTACGTTTTCATTCCAGTGAAGAAGTGAGGTTTGAAATTGATTTGTTTGTTCTGTCTTTTTCTCCTTTTTTGCCTCATTTTACTGCACACAACAGGATATTTTACTGCACCTGATTATACAAGATATGCACAGAGAGCATGTAACTGAACTTGCTATTTTGTAAAGAAATAAAAAATAATTTTAAAGATCTAGAATTATTTTTGTTATCAGTTGTTATTGGTGTAGATCATGGGTGTCAAATTCAATTGCATCCCATGATGCATCGGGATGAATCACAACATTTTTTGCCTTTGTGGAGCCAGGTGGGCATGGCCTGCACATGACTCATTCATCCCGAAGGGTTTGATAGGCCTGGTATAGATGTATAGAGACCACACATTCTCATCTGATACCTTATCTAAAATTTGAGAAATGCTCTATACCATTGGGGATTGGTCCACAAAGTGAATGTCCAATTCTAGAATGAGATTTGGGGGGGGGGAGAACAAACACAATTTGCAATTACTGTAATCTGTCTATTTGTTTTTAGTCCATCACTTCATTTTCTCTGTCCGTTCATACATACATGATTCTGGGCATGGACAAAGGTTAATAATCTACATGAGAAAAATTCAAATAATGTATAATTTGTTAATTTTCAACAGAATGGAAGAGGAGGTGACAGAAACTATGGTGAACAGCATTATTATCATGGAATCTCTGCATGCTACTGCTCACCATTCCTTAGAGTGTCATCATGTAGACCCTGAGCTATCTTTTGTGTTCCTGTTGTTTCTCACAATAGACACTGGGTATTCTAGAGATGATATGATTTACCCATTGCTTTCCTTCATTGCACCTTGTTCAACCTATCCAGTTTTCCCCCACCAGATTTCTAATCTCTATAATAAAATTCCACAAATAGAGGGTTTTCTTCAGAATACTTTTTTTGTTAAATTCCAGTTCATTCTCATCCTTCCAACCTCTTACATTATTGATCTCTCTTATTAGTATTATGGTTAGTCACACAGTCAGCCAGATGTTTAGATTGGATTGGCATTCTTATCCATTTATCAAGTCCTTCCCAAACACCTAGAATAGGCAGATTTCTTGTTTGATGATGTTGAAAATATCATCTCAGGATGTAAGCTGCTTCAAATAAAGCTGCCTTTTGCAATTGACCGGTGGTGATTTTGTCAATGGTGATAGTGTTGAAGTGGTACTCCAGATGTTTTGAAATTACACCCAAGATGCCTATTTTTATTGTTTTTGTACCATTGCTGCGAACATTCATTTTTTTTTCACAATGCCCAGGAAGATGGACTATACTAGTAGCCAAAAATAGTCCTAACAACCATCACCTCTGCAAAAACAATATAATTGAAAATCCCATTATGCCACATCTGATCCGGCAAATTATTGTTGTTGTTTTGTGAGTCATACATATCAGCATTCCATTCATATATTTACCAGAATAAATAGGTTTCACTTTTAGCAGAAAAAAAAATGAAGCATTGACATGCCTATTTTATACCTAAAGAGAAGTGACTCCTGTAGATTGTGAGTGAATTATATCTTGAAATTGGATTTGTGTAGTCAAGAGCAAAATTAACTAAATGACTTGTTCCTTTTTTTTTAATGACTCAGTTGATATACTTCATCCAGAACTCCATAGCTTATTCAAGTCACAGCATCTCTCCACAGATTTATACTAAAGAATGTAAAGCTTGACTTCATTACTTTGGCTTCAGTTCTTTTATTTAGCACTCGCTTTGCATTAAGAAATATCAAAAGGCTCTTTATATTTACAGCTCTTAACAATGCCTTAAACCTCACAGGTAATTCATCTGAAATTAAATAAAATCAGCGGCACAAACTATGCAAATGTATTTTGTCATTCTACTCTCCAAAGTGCCTCTAAACATTTCATCAGAAGAAACTTCATTAGGTTACAATGTTGATTTTTCCCATAGGCATCTGTTGAGCTTTAAAAAAATAAAAAATGAAATAACATAAGTTCATTGTCCCTCATAAGAGAAAAAATGTTCTATATCTTCAGTGACATTACTATTAATTATAATAATGAATAATTTATCTTAATGTGACCAGCAGAAGAACAATGCTTGCACTATTACTTGATGTACTTTTCAGCATTCCTGACATAGTATCTGACACACCTGGGATACTGAAAGGTAGAATTTTAAAAGTGACATCATTGTCCATACTTTAGGATGGTTGTGCAACATGTCATAAAAACAACCTTATTGCCATGTAAAATTATGTTTAATTTGTATCCTTTCTGCATCCATTAATTTTAATGCTTCTATTCTGCTATTTGTTTTGCTGTGTCACTAATAGTCTTCTACTAAGTATTTTCATCAAAAAGCAAGAAAACTAAAAAAAATACACTTTCCAAAGGAGGCAATGTATACATTAAACTTAAAGATGGTAGTTTTATCTGAAAAGTAGAAACATATTTTTTTCCCTTGTCCACTTCTTTTTTTTCTTTTTTCCTGCAGCACTGTTAACATCCGTCCAGTGTCTTTAGAGTAATGTTCTCCTCCAATGGTTCCCTGAGCAATGTTCCGTTATGACATGGTGTTATTCTAAGTGCAAAGTAGAAAACAATACCTAGATTATCAGCAAAAATCTAGATGATCACAAGATGGGAGCAAACAGACTTTCTGTATTTCCTTACTGCCAATTCGTGGTCATCTGAATTTCTACAATTGAATTGTCTACAATATGTATGTCTACCCTAACAGAAGCAGCATGACACCCATGCTGATCACCTCTTCTTTTCACCCAGTAACACATCCTGAATATCATTTACACATGAAAGCAAAATGACTAAACTATTGCTAATTTTCAAGAAAAGCTCTCCAATGTTTTGAAAATCCATAATAAAGATGCATCACCTTTCCCACATCATCACCTGAAGTCCCCCTCATCACTTAAAATTCAATTAAATCATTAATAGTAGGATAGGCTTTTTAATAAACCAGGGATAAACTTTCCTGGAACAGGTGTTTAAGCTATTAAAATCTTATCAACATCCCGCCTCTTATATTTTCGTAATCCACTAATATCCTAACAAGTTGGGAAAAGGGAAAACTTCAATGTTTTTGTTCTGGAGGAAAGTCGGAAAAGATTCAAGTTGCAGGCTAAATAGATAGATAGCAGGAAGATGGCAGGATCCAAGAGTCAGAATCTTCTGAGATGTTTAGTTTGAGAAATAAAGGTCCAGATTTGGGGAAGGGATGGGAAGATTGTTTGTTGAAACATGAGATACCAGGTTTTACTTTAAGTAGCCCCAGCCCTAAAAAAAGAAACAACCCAGGCAGTGGAACAGAGATAGAATAGAGCAAAGGAAGTCAATTGGAAGACAAAACAAACAATCTAACTAACTAAGGAACATTAACAAGTAGTTCTCAACTATCTGGGTCCTCATTTTACTGACTTCGGAAGTATGAAAGGCTGAATCTCGAACCGGTGAGAATCAAACTGGCAAACTGCTCGCAGTCTGCAGTCAGCAGAATTAGCAATACTGCATTCTAACCACTGCGCCACCAGAATTCATGGCTGTTATGCATTTAAATTATAAACAAATAAACAAACAAACATATATGTCTGTCTAAAACATTCTGGCCATATAATTTAGGAAGCTTTAGGATGGAATGAAAAATAAAAGCTAACTAATATACTACATATACTTTTCTATAAATTATGGAATATGTTTGCTTGAAGCCTGACTGTCACAGTTTTTGGTAGGGACCCTAAGGTCACTGATCTTTTGCTGTCACTTTCCTCTGACAAATTTCAAATGGGCAAGACCTCATCCACATGGCAGAATTCCAAACATCTGTTTTAGAAGCTTTTCTCAACTGTTTGGAAAGGTTGATTGCTAGCCTTACAATCAGTGGACAGAAAATATGTTTCAGCATTCTAAGTTAGCTTTTCTTTATATGCATGCACATGTTTCGTTTCAGGTATTTTGCCTGCTTGAAACTTTGCAGATTTTGAGAAAAGCAATGCACTACAATGAAAGCTTTTGCAGAAACAGATGGCAAAATCAGTGTATAGGATACCTGGGGATTCAAAATTTGTCACACTTTTTGCACACAAGAAGAAACGGTATATAAGTTCTGCATTCCTGAATTTATTCTAAACCTCCCTCCTCAGAGCAGTTTCTGGCCCAGAGCCTTTTGATCTGTATGATATGTCAATTTGTCTTTACCTACATGCAGATTACTCTGAGTATATGGGGTTTGTGAATGCAGAACACAATCTTACTTGATTGTTCTGATTTTAACACCCACACCTTGAATCGCCTTCTGCTTTTTGCCAGACAAGAAAACATCAACTATTGCACAGTAGTTGTCAGTTCTGCAAATGTTTCAAACCTGGACTGAATTGGGTTTCACCATGAGAAGCAAATCATTAATTCTTTTGGCATGTTCTGCAACATCAATCATAATTCCCTTGCATTTTGGCATCAGCATCCAATCTACGCAAAGTGATTTTTGACAGTTTGAATGCAATAAGAATTACCTCCAAAATGTAGCCTGGACAAATACTCCTATTTTTATTTTTATTTTTAAATAGAGGAATCTATGTCTCCCTGTAAAGCTTTTGCCTTGATTCTCATTGCATGGTTAAGATAACATGTCCCATTTTTTGAAACACTGAAGCTGATACATTTCAACCAGGAATGTCAATTGAATAAGAATGATGTATGTGTGAACAAAGTAATCACTTTTGTCAACCAATATGAAACAACAAACCCTTTCCCCTATGTTGCTTGAAATAGGGAGTCTCCTTCATTTCAAAGATTTGAAGGCCCCTTCACTGTTCTCAGACCACTGCACACTCTTTCAAAGCCCTACATATCCCTTGAATAATGTCTCTCAACCTCAACAACTGTAAGTTGCGTGAACTTAGACTCCCAGAATTTCCCAGTCAACAATTCTCCAATCCACCCATCTTAAAGTTGCTGAGATTGAGAAGCACTGCCCTAATACTTAAAAAAACAGTTGAAGATCTGGAATGCAATTGCAAACATCTCTTTAATAGGAATCTTACCAAACTCATAATCCCTAATAATCATATCCTATAAAATACATAAAATGCACAGGAGCTCATGACTGCTTGACTGTACTGTAAAAAGCCAGGGTCTAAATTTTAAATCACTCTCCTAGACACCTAAAGTTCATACATCTGACTGTCCCCAAGAAACCACAAAGCCAGTGACTATCTAGACCAGATGGGGTTTTTGTTCCTTGCATTTTGAAAGAATATTACTATACTTTTATTTTTTAAAAAATATCCTACTCCCTTATATACCCCAAAGCAGGCACTGAATTATTATTATTATTATTATTATTATTATTATTATTATTATTATTATTATTATTATTATTATTATTATTATTA